>JAUESH010000039.1:18627763-18648485 GCA_032275165.1 Synergus magnus
ATATATATATATAGTAGTTTATAGCTTTTCGAGGAAATTTACTTGATGATATATTATATAAAAGAATAAGTACAATCAATTTTACGCTTATGATCCAAGTGTCAATATCTGTGGCTTCGAAAAACGCTTTAATCGTCTGGCAATGGAATCTATTTGGAACTATATTTAATACATAGACTTTCTTAATGCAGTGAGAAATAAGTAAAATGTAATTTCTTAGAAAATTACAAGCAACAAAATTCAAACCATTATTCAGATTTTTCTGATAAATTTACAAATAATTTATTTTCTAATTAACAAGCAAACAAAATTACTTTCTTTTCATTGTAGACAAGTTAGTGGTAGTTGCCTAGATTTAAATATAAAGATTGTCGTATTTAATATTCGAAAACATATATGTATTATTACATATGCGTAATTATAATAATTTATATCATCCACACGAAAAATATGGATAGAGTTTTTGCGAATGTATTATAATTTCCAATCATTACTAAACTTAATTTCGCAATCGAAAGTAAAATATAAAATAGATTTCATCGCCTCATTGTATAATTTGTTATACAATTTTTATTATACAGATTGTATTGGTCATCACCCATGTTCAGTTCACAAACTACTTATACATAATAATTTTATATATAATCATGTATTTTTTATACGACAAAAGAAGTTTTGCATTTATAATTAAAAAAGAACATTTTCGAACTTCATTCATACTCTTTTATTTATTGTAAGATTATTCTTGTATTTATGTGTTCAGTAAATAAATAGTTGTGTACAAAATATGACTATTGTTTTATTTTATCCATTTGCTAAACAGGGGCGAATCCAGGGGGGGCGGGGGCCACGTCCCTGTCGCTAGAAAATTTAGAAGAATTTAGTAAATTTATATCATATGAATTTTTAAATCAATTTATTTCCTTGAATTTAAAATAAAGTCGGTAAGATAGAAATCTACCTTCAGTAAATGCTACTGAAATGAAAATATTTTCAGGATTCATTATTTTTCGCTATTCAATAAAAATTTTTAAAGATACAAAATTTAAAAATTACAAAGTTTGAAATAAAATATTTTTAACGAGAATACATCCATGTAGTCTGTCTTGCCTACCATAGGCGTTTAAACTGCATGGCAGTGAAATAATTGCAGAAAAATAATAGTTAAACAAAAAAAAATCATTAATCAACATTTTCATAACTGAAAAAAATAAAAAGGGGACTAAAATTAAATTAAATTTACATTTTTATTATTTCCTTTCTAAAAAAGTGATATTACCATATATCTCGAAAATATCCAACACATTTTTGTCAAAAACCTGATTGGCTTTTTTGGAAATTGCGCGAATTGTGTGAATGTGCCAAATTTTAAAACTATCTTCAGATTATTATTATTATTATTATTATTATTTTATTATTATCATCTTCAGATTTCACAAGATTGCAAGAACTATTAGAGGATTTGAAGATGTTTATAGTGATTTTAAGGAATTTTAAGGAGTAAAAAAGACTAAAGGCTTTTAAAAAATTTCAAGTGATGCTAAGAGATTTTTATTAATTTTAGGGGTTTCAAGGGAATTTTAATAGAGCTCAAAAAGATATCAGAAGGAGCTTCCAAAGATTTTTTTTATAGATTTCACAAGATTTCAAGACATTTAAACTGATTTTAACGAATTTTAAGAATAGATTTCAAGAAATCTCAAATGATTTTAATGAATTCCAATGAATCCTGAAATATTTTAAACAATTTCAAGAGATTTTAAGAGATTCAAAAAAAAAGTTTTATGAGTTTAAAGAATTTCAAGAAAATTTAAGGGATTTTATTTAATTTTATGGAATTTCAAGAAATTTGAATAGATTCAATAGAAGTGTTCAAAAGATTTTAACAGATTTAAAAAAAGTAAAATAATTACAAAATAAATGATGTTCAGGAATTTCAAAGAATTTGAGGAGATAACAAGATATTTTATGTGTGATTTAAAAAAATTCCAAGAGATTTGAAGTATTTCTTAAAATGTATTTAAATCTCTCGAATTCGTTCGAAATGTTTTGAAATCGTTTAAAATATTTTGAAATCACTTAAAATATTTTGATATCCTTTAAAATCATTCTAAATGTCTTGAAATATAAGAAATTGAAAAAAATTGAAAAGTTCGAAAGCAGTTTCAAAATTGTATCTTTAAAAATCCGCCGGACAAATTTATGACGCTCTGCTTTTAGCAAAAGGAGTGCAAAAAGGAGAAATTAATCGCGTGCAAAGCGCGCAGATAATAGTTGCTAATACAGCTTATAAAGCGGATGAATTCATATAGTTCCTGTTTTAAAAAGCATATGAAAATCACCTATAAATGAAGGTGATCATCGCATTATATTATCGCTTGCAGTCATCATAGAAGTCATTCTTTTCGCGTATACATATGTCACTTGCATAAAACCGTAAAAGAATGTATCTAAATATACCTGTTTAGATGCACGTAATCGTGCAAACTCTTATATGATAGAAATATTTATAGTGCTTTTATAGGGAGAAAGGAAGTGACTCTGACTGAGGGGAACCCGGGATAAAGGAAGAGCTTGAATTAAAGAATCGTCGCTGAGCCGGGTAGTCCGTGATCTTGAAGCTATAAGCATTTGCAACTCGTGGGAGTTTTTCACATAGTTAATGCGGACGAAGAATGCGAGCGAAAAAAAAAGTAGCGAGATAATTAATGATTTCTCCAGGACAATTAACGTTTTCACTGTTCTTGACTCGTGTCTCATTTCCTATGCGGAAACCAGATCTCTTTACATAACGGAACAGATTTTTGGAAACCCACGAGCTGAAACAGTTAAAATTCCAAGATTCAAATAGAACACTATTAGGAGATGATATGCTAATTTCCTAGATTGTTTCTAAAACTCGGAAACTACGAGCAGTTAGACTTCCAATAAAGATATTATCAAAATTTCTTTAAGACATGCTAAAAATGAGCGAGTGACATCTGAAGATGTCTTTCGGATCTTTTAAAGGACTTCAGGGAACTTCGGTCTCTAAGCTGAAGGTTTTCGGTCTCTAAGTTTAAAGGTTTCGATCCCTTGTGAAACGTGAGTTGTCAGTAAATTTTCATTGATCTGAATTTAGAGAGATATTATTCCTTCGTTTGGTAATACATATCCGTGGAAGGTTGGAGAACGGGCGAGTGAACAAGGATCGTGTCACATGCGAGGTGTCGCGAACTTTCGCAATTTATATTCACATAATATGAAAAACCTGGCGAATGAGTTATTACATTACTCGATTAGTTGCTTATGTTATATAAAAACTCGTATCTCCAGTTCACCTTATTTCTTTGTCTATGAATAAAACAATTTTTTGTTTATGAATATTACGACAACAATTATAATTATGAATTATGAATTATGTTAATAAGTTATATAGTTTATTGCCCGTTTGGAATATGTTTAAATATAAAAGTAAAGTAAATTGAATTTTATTAAATTAAAAAATTAAAAGTTAAAACTTAAATTAAAAACAATTAATTGAATATAGAATCTGATGTGAAAACCTATATGACATCAGATTTTTTATACACATGATTCAATTCACATTCCCCCAATCATTCATATGCGTGACATAAAGCCATAATAAAAGATTCAAAGCATGTATGAAGTCACTTCGAAAATATCACAAATGACCAATTTCGAAGTATGTTAAGGTTACACGGGAATGTCTAAAAAGTTCGAGTCTTGACTCTTACATCTAGTATTACCAAACACTTAATTTATTGCAGCTTTCTTACTCATAAGGGTAGACCTTTTCAAACATGTAATTTCGTCTGTAATGTTACAGCCAAATCAAATATTCAAGAAATTGTTCCACCATTTGAATGCCTTTTGTTTCATTTAAATAATTTTACTAATTTTAAGTAAACATGATAATATTAACATTTTTATAAAAGAAAGATCTTGAATTAATAGTTTATTTGTTATTGTGTTTTACAACTTAATTATTTTTGTTTAAAGAAGGCCGGATGGAGTGATTTTTAATAAATTCACTTATGTAAGGTTATTTTAGACATTTTTAGAAAGCGTAGCACGGTGCTTGCTTCTTTGCACAATTACATGTTTCTTTTATCACTTAAGCTATATGATTTAATATCTCTTTTTTTTGTATAAGTAATGAGTTCTCTCCAAATATGAATTGGTGAAATTCTACGTAGAAAATCATTCACGATGTTTAGTATTTTCTGGACAGATAAAGTGTATTCTCTAAACATACGTGTATGAGAATTTTACTTTTAGTAGCAATTATGATCCGCGCGCTCTGAACGCGATTAATTTCTCGTTTTTGCACACCTTTTGCTAAAAAGGCTCAGAGGATTCTAAACAATTTCAAATCAAAGGATTTTAAAATGTTTTAAGGGATTTCAAAAGTATACAAAATAATTGAGAATTTTTATTTCTTAAAATATAAAAACTTGTATTTCCTTGTCTAATTTCAGGAATCTCCATAAATTTCATAAAATTCCTTAAAATCCCTTTAACATCCTTCAAAATGTGGTGAAATTCCTTTAAATTTCGTAAAGTCACCTGATATTCCTTAAAATTAGTTAATATCCCATAAAATATCGTAAAATCCTTTAAAATTACTTAAAATCCCATGAAATGTCATGAAAACCCTCAAAATTCCTGCCAATCCAATGAAATCTCGTAAAATCCCTTGAAATCCCTTAAGTCATTAAAATAACTTAATATTCCATAAAATATCGTAAAATATCTTACAAATATTTAAAATTCAATTAAATCCCGTAAAATCCCTTGAATCCCTTAAATGTCTTTAAAATTACTTAATATCCCATACAATATCTTAAAATCCCTTTAACAGCCTTCTTTAACAGCCTTACTTGATATTCCTTAAAATTACTTAAAATTACTCAAAATTCTATAAAATCCATGAATAATAAAAACACACAAAAAGTTTACTATAAGTAATCTGTTTAATTTTTCCCAAATAATGTTCATTAACCTTATATATTTTAAAATATTTTTTTTGCTTCACTAATAATAATTTATTTTTCGCTTTAAAATAATTATTTTTATCACTTTAAATTATTTTGTCTTTATATAACCTTATTGACAGCAAGTGTTTTGACAACGAAAATAATCTGAACATAGTTTTCAAATTCAGTATATTCACACAATTCGCGTAGTTTCCAAACCAATCAGATTTTTTCGACAACAGTGTGTTCGATATATTGGTAACATCACTTTTTTAAGATAGGACAAAAATGTACAATACAACAGTTGCGGTCCGTGAAAAACGTTGACTGATGCTAGCATTTAGTAAAGCCTTGCCTCTTCTCGTATTAACCTTTTAGGGGCCAATTCATCCTCTTACTTACTTCATTTTGCCCTCGAGCTAAGTAAGATAAAATTGCTACTATTCTGCATCGAGTTCCAGCTCGAAACGAAGAACGAGTTTCTTGACATTCCTTCATTGCAGTAGATATATCGTCATGAACGAAGAGTCCCACAATAAAATCGAAGGCTGAAAATGGTTACACCTTAAAGTCAGTCTGTGAAAAGCGCATAAGTGTAAAGTGTCTAAACTGTATATGTAGATTTGACCAGCCCCAGACTAGATTAGAATCCAGATGGCCTAGTTTCTCTCAGTCATTAAATGTCGCGTATTTATATGAAGGCACTGAGACAGTTTAGAATTTCATATAACTCGAAAGTAATGTTACATCAACCGTTCATGCAAGACAATGTATAACGGTAGTTGATTCAACAAAGTCAGATGTAAGTAAAGTTGGCTGTAAAGCCAAAGAACCGAAGAACCGAAGAAGTTCTTAGTCGTAAAGCATGCTTTACTTCCGCAGTTCGCAATAATTTCGGGACTAAAGCAATAAAAATCTCCCACTATAAAGCAGTCTTCAAATGATTAATGTTTATTTCTTTAAATTCGTCTGCCATTTGCTAAGAGGCTACAAATTTAAAAGTAAATTTTTCTGCATGGTCAGACGCTAAACTGGGCGAATTAATTGGGCGCTAATTTTCCCGTAAAAAATTAAAGATTGATAAAACAAAAAAAAAACAAAAAACACTGGAAACTTAAACTTTTAATTGAACAAATTCAGAAAGCACAAATTGTGGAAAGCTTAGACGCACCTTTCCTCCATGCTGAAAAGTCTATCTCGATTTTCCTAGTTTTAATCAATGTACATAATTTCAACTGATTTTTTACGAAAGTAGGTTCATGATTCTTCGCTATCTGAACACCCGTTACATAAAATCGACTCTTGTATGCGTTCTTTCGAACGGGGCACAAACCAAGGAACGAACACTTTCACGTGGAGGCCGAGTTAGTAAATATCATGGCCATATTTTCTATTCGAGCTCATATAGCTCGTCCTTATCCTATCCATTCGCTCCGTCTTCGAGTGCATTGTTGTTCACTGTTGTTAATGTGCATTTCTTTCTCCTTAATCATTCAATATGCAGCTCTCGCATTCATCGTCCCGTTCATGCTTTAGTTCTAACATATGTCTGACACTCGTATCCGTTAATTTCCCACTTCCGGGTCAATAAAACTCACACAAGGAAACATCTTTCAAACGTGTCTATATATTTTAGGGGAACGCCCTACAGTAGATAGGCAACATTTTAACAACTTTTAACTGCTTCAGTCTCATACAATGAAGAAAGATTTACTCTTACAAGTGATACTATACATTATACCAGGATCTGCAAAGGAATCTGTACGGGAATGTTTAAAGGAACCTCTATAGGTCCTTTCCATAATTTTCTGTAGATAAATTTGTGAAGGAACCTTTACAGTAACCTGTACGGTTACTTTATCTCTGTAAAGGAACCTGAACAACTTCCTTCGATAATTTCCTGCCCTGCAACCACTACAGAAATCTGCAATATAATCTGTAAAGGAAGGAAAAACGTAAAGGTTTTCATACAGGTTCCTTTACAGCTTCCTGTTCAGGAATTTATTGAAGAAACCTCTCAAGCTGTTCCCTCTCAGGTTCCTTTAGAGATTCCGTATAGGTTCTTGTGCAGCAAACTATCCAAGGAACATTCGCAGGTTCCTTTAAAGTTCCTGTAACATGTACGGGAACTTGTAAAGAAATCTGTACGGAATTCTGTAAAGGCACGAGTATGGGAATTTGTTGAGGAACAAGGAAGGGAATCTATACAGAAACCTGAACGGGAATAAAGAAATAAATAAAGGAACCTCTATAGGTCCTTTCCATAATTTTCTGTAGATAAATTTGTGAAGGAACCTTTACAGTAACCTGTACTGGAATCTCTGTAAAGGAACCTGAACAACTTCCTTCGATAATTTCCTGCCCTGCAACCACTACAGAAATCTGCAATATAATCTGTAAAGGAAGGAAAAACGTAAAGGTTTTCATACAGGTTCCTTTACAGCTTCCTGTTCAGGAATTTATTGAAGAAACCTCTCAAGCTGTTCCCTCTCAGGTTCCTTTAGAGATTCCGTATAGGTTCTTGTGCAGCAAACTATCCAAGGAACATTCGCAGGTTCCTTTAAAGTTCCTGTAACATGTACGGGAACTTGTAAAGAAATCTGTACGGAATTCTGTAAAGGCACGAGTATGGGAATTTGTTGAGGAACAAGGAAAGGAATCTATACAGAAACCTGACCGGGAATAAAGGAATAAATAAAGGAACCTCTATAGGTCCTTTCCATAATTTTCTGTAGATAAACTTATGTAAAAGAACCTTTACAATAAACTTGTACAGGAATATGCAATGTAATCTGTAAAGGAAACTGTACAGGATTCTGTAAAGGAACCTATACAAGTTCCTTTATGGGTTCCTTTACAGCTTTCTGTACAGGAATTTATTGAAGAAACCTGTACAGGTTTCTTCTTAGGTTCCTTTAGAGATTTCGGTATAGGTTCTTGTGCAGGAAACTATCGAAGAAACGTTCGCAGATTACGTTAAAATTCCTGTAACATGTACAGGAACATGTAAAGTAACCTGTACGGAAATCTGTAAAGAAACCAGTATGGAAATTTGTAGAGGAACCAGTATGGGAATTTGTAGAGAAACCAGGAAAGGAACCTATACAGAAACCTGAACGGGAATCTGTAAAGGAACCTATACTGTAACCTGTACGGGAAGGTGAAAAGAGACCTGTACGGGAGTTTTCAGCCGGGAAGCAATTGTCGATGCTTGTCTTAGATCACAAGTGCATTCATGATCAAGCGAGTTACGTGAAAACGTATCGCATGTAATTTTCTAGCGCCACTCACGAGTTTCCAAGGTGTATACTGTATATTCTGTACTGTATACGTACAGATCATTCTGACAGACTGTCTTCGCAAAGTTCGAAGGAGGTATAGGTGGCAGGCACCTTTCTCGCGTTTCTCGATGGAATGGTAAAAGAGAAGCTTGTGGCCAGTGACGTCACTGGTTCACTCACGAGTACCTCTACCTCTCACTTCGTCGGCGGCGCTCGACTGGAATGGTTCTCGCGGTCGGTCCCCCCTTCGTAGGGCGCGGGATTTTTTTTTAAATATTTAAACGAATTTTAACGTAAATAATAGATTCAAAGAATAAATAAATAAAATGGTGGACTGATAAAAAGTGTTCCAAAATGATATTCCGAGTGTTATCAGGTGCGGACGAGCGGTAAATAGTGCTTTATAAGAACTGTGCCAAATTGTGTGGTAGGTCAATCGTCTGGACGATCGATCTCGTCCTCGATTTCTCGTTTCAGATAAAAACGACAAATTAAGTGTGACAATATTCTGGTGTGTGCCGTGCAATCTTAATTAGGATATTGGATGGATTAAGACTTCGTGAGAGGTAATTGCTTATTTGGTAATTTCACAATTATGGGGAAGAAGTGAAAGGGCAGGGATATTAGAAAGAAAAATTCAAATGAAGTGCAACGGAAGTCCATAACTGATTACTCCTTATTTTTTCGGCCTTATTTTCAACCTTATTTTCAACCTTATTTTATTGGACCCAATCTTTTTGGATCTTACATTAGATCCTATATTTGGACCTTACAGTTTACCTTATTATATTTCCTTACAGTTATTGTCTCGAAATCTGGATACTGAATTGCTACACTTTGAAATTTATTGCTTTAGATTAAACCTGTTTTAAAAAGGATGGAAAGACATCAATTTTTAAATTTTAAGATTCATGTTTCATCACACGAGGGATTTTAGCTGCGAATTATAATTCGCTATTCGTTACAATCGATGAAAAAAGGTATTTCGAAAACTTGAAAGGTCTTTGGCTTGGTTGTTTCCGTCCCACGCGAGGATTCTTTTAACGGATTTCGTTCGGTATGAAACGCTGTAAGTCGTCCGCCTACGAGGTGGAGAAAGGTCGTGATCGCTTCCCTGTGGTGCCCTGGTTAAAACCTTTGAGTGCTCCATACTCTAGCCATTCGTATATGGCGATACTTTTGTTACGACTCTCGAAATCCTTTATTTAAAATAATGTTTTACGCAATCGTTTCATAATTATTGCGTCATTTATGTTGTGGTCAAAAAATATAGCAAGAGAGTTATCATTTCAAATAAAATTTGAGTGCTCTCTGAATCAGTTAAAACTTTGCTAATTTCAATCAGTTCTATCATTTCAACCAATTCCAGTTCTGAATATCCTATGTATTGACAATTGCCTTACCCAAGTGCGAAATCACAAACGGCCCAACGTTGGCCCAGTACTGGCAAAAATGTTGCCGACACTTGGCTTGACGAAGTAATTTCGACTTTCAGCCCTTTGATGGGCCGTTACTGGGCCGAACTCTGGCTTTTTGTCTTCCAACATGGTTTGCCGTAGTAATACCGACTTTCGACCCTGCAATGGGCCTTTTCTGGGCCAAGCTTCGGCGGAAGCTTGGCAAATTTGAAATGCCAATGTACTGTGCCAGTACTGAGACAACACTGGGCCGATTTGATCGCTGATATTGGTCCAGCAACATTGGCCGACTTTTGGTTGCCTCGATTGGTCCAGTATTGGGCCGTGTTTTCAGTACCGGCAATTCGCATTTGCGTATTTTCGTCCTTTTTCCATCTTAATTTATGAACAACTACAAGAATAAAAAAGGGTAGATAAAAATTTGTCATTTTGTACAAACTGGCAATTAATGACTGCACATTGCGTGAGAATGGTTTCGCATCGCTTCGTAGATAGTTCGCCGACCCAGGCTAATTCTCTATTCTCTTGGTTCTCTTCACTTCTCTATTCGCGGTCTCATCCTTCGACTCTTTACGATTTCCATGGAAGCGATTCGTCTTCGTCAAAAGTGCTTTGCAGAGTCCTTTGCATAAGTATGGCGCAGAACAGATGGCCAGGTTTCTGCCGTGCGGCCTATTATCCGAGTCATTAAGACTTTAAGCTGTAACGGGTTCGGTTAAAGTTAAAGCCTAATGTATCTGTGCCTTTCGATACGAAAACATTACTATCTTGCGTCCAAAGATTGCTGTAATGATCAAAATGATGAAATGGGACATTGAGAGGATTGTAATAGTCATTTTTCAAATTACATATCGATGGGTTCTACGAAGAATGTGCTATCGTTTCGTTTCCCGTTCAATGTTTAAAATATGAAGTTAGCTTAGTTCTAACTAAGCTAACTTCAATGTTTAACATATGAAATTAGCTTAGTTCTCATCGTGAACAAAACGATAGCGTAGTCCTTACCCGAATCGCGATGATAGACTCTTTTGTACGGGAAACGAAACGATAGCACATTTTTCGTAGAACCCATCGATATAAGGATTTGCACCCTGAAAATTCCTGTAGAGGTTCCTGTTCAGGAAGTTCAGGGATTAGCTGGAAAAGATTTTAAAAATGAGAAGTATAAAATGCTGAAACCGATCTTCATTTCCCATAAACAGTTCTTATAGAACAAGCTTATTTTTCAAGAGTAATGCCTTGGAGCAGATCAGGGAGCAGATAATAAATTCATGTGGAAGTAGATCTCAGTGTCTTGAACTCTTGAGAATAATGTGAAAAAAATTGTATGCGATGAAAGTGCCGATGGAATTCACTACGGCTTTGTTTACTCTACTGTGTGCAGCTGTTTTAAATTCTTACGGATAATTTGAGCCATTCGTATTTAAATTCTGTAATGTTTAGATAAAAATCCACAAATGTGTTGGAAAAACGTTACAGTTTGTACTACAAAAGTCGTGTCAACCCCTTGGATGGAAATATAATTTCGCCTTCGATGATATTCTCACTTGTAGTGCGTCAAGGAAAAATAAATTTATCCCAGCTTTTAGCTCTGCAGACTAGAAAGCGTTAAGTTATTAAAAAATGCAAAGCTTCTCTCATTTAACTCAAATGTGAAATGTCTTTGAAGGGAATTAATGCGTAGGTGGCTTAAATCATCTCACAATAAATTTACAACAATGCCATAGAGTTTCATTTAAAATAAAAGTTATTCCATTTTGCCACGTGTCGTCTCTCACGTTGTTCCCGTTACAGTGAAACATTCTATTCGGTAAACATTTCCATTACATTTGAAATTTTGCTCCGACAATAATTCAACCCGCACATACTTGCATGGGGTAATGAACTCACGAGGAGGGAAAGAATTCGTGATGAGAATATATTTCCATGAGCAGGAAAAAATAGCCTGTGAATCTTAGTGGAATATGTCGGATTCAAGTGTTGACTGTTCGATGAACGGTTTTGTGTATTGTGTTGTGAACTGGGCTGTATCTGTAATTCGATTTGTGATACCAGGCGATGCGGTGCGGTGTCAATGATCCACGATCCATGATCCATGATACACCGATCATCCGAATCAGACGAGAATAGGCACTGACCAATCGAAAATGACACGATACAACGCTTAGAACGAATCATCTTACGGTCATTTTACTCACCGAAGGCTTATTTCAATTGGTTATTGGAACAGAACGGGATCTGTAAACTTAATCAGTCAAGCGAAAAACTAAAGATGAGCTAAGGACGATGATCGACTTATGTTTTGAGCATTTATAATTATAATCAACAATTGGTAGTTTCAGATATAAAAACATCTGAAAACAAAGGATTCAATCCGGACAAAGTGAATCATGAAAATTACATTAATTTATAGCTGGGGTTATGGTTAAGTAACTGCCCAGAGAAAGACAAAAGTAGGCTTAGACAGTTAACTCTTATGTGAAAAGGCTCGTTGAAGTATTGAATCGTTGCTACAGTTAGAAAAATTATACCCTTCTAATAAGCATCTGTTTCTCACAAAGAGTATAATTTATTATTCATGCTCGAATACCTATAGAAATTAAATCGTGTATCATATCCATCATTTTATCTATAGTTATAGATTAATTATGCTATGTATACGTCCCATATAAACGAAGGTACTCAAGTGTAAAAGTTGGAAATTAAATCACATAAGGACATAAGGAAGTTTTATTATGCGCATCAAATTATTTAAAGACTATTCATTTGTTTCTTCTCTAATTTCATATTTTAAGTTTGTTTACTCTAAAAATGTGAGTTAATTATTATTGCAAAGTAGATCATCCCAATTTACTCTGCTAACAGTTCTAACCCAAGTTGTATAATTTAAGGGCCATAATCGAGATTAATGACGTAAAGATTAAGGACCCAGATTATAATTACCACTCATATACTTTTCTCGTTGTAGAATTGCGTAATATAGAATAAATTAACATCCTCTTTTGCAAAAAAGCAGACTTGAGTCAATTCTAGAAACAGAGATAATCTAAAAGCAAAAAATATATATAATTTTGGGTCTTGGCCATATCGCCCATTATTTTATTTTTTTTTTTTTTTCTAAGAAGTCTGAGAAGAATTTTGGCGAGGTAGCTAATCAACAATCATCAAGATTGAAAGAGTGCCGAGAGATCGTGGGATCGGAACCCAGAGTGACATGGAACCGGTGAAGGGCCTATTGCATATGGCAGATATGCGTCCTTCGGTGCTGGAAAGTTAAAGAAAAACTTCAAAAATGAGATTAATGAGTGGGTAGATCTAATTATATTGAACAATTGGATAAGGATTTTAGTTGGGAAATGTTGGCAAAAGATCCCAGGATCTAATAATTATTATAATTATTTTAATTTTGGCTAATCAAAATAACATACCTTTTTGTGATTTTTGTCTCTTTGTATCCGACTCTCAATTTTTATGGTGTGGCGGTAGTGGGTTCTGTGGTTTTCTGACATATTCATAATAACCGCAAAGGAGGCATTCGAGTTCGACGAGCAAATGCAGCTTTTATTCGCGAAAAGTTAGGGTAGTACACCATCCGGTGAAACTCGTTCTGAAACTTTTAAAACTCATTCACCGCAGCGACCATTTCTTGGTATTCTTTCCTTTACGTCTACATCGTATCTTATTTATTTTTTGTTTTTTGTTTTTTAAGTTCCGCCTCACATTGTGAGGAAAAACAACACTTACGCCACTTTGCGGTTGAGTCCTTATATCGAATGAATGCGGGTTTGATAATACAGTAAAAGAAATTGGGCTGAATCGATTTTTAAAGAATTTTATGATATTTGAGAGGATGTTTAAAAGATTTTAGGGGCGTCACATGGAGAAACCTATATCAATTTTTCCTAAACTGCGTTGCTAGAAATATAATTTTCATATTAATTACATATTCATATGTGTAAAAACCTCGATATCGATTTTTTCAGAGTAAGCCAGCCCCCTTTCTTCGGCGCACGTGACATATATAAAATTTAGAAATTGAGTAGTTCGTTTAAAACTTCCTGTACGTAAAGTTCACTGATGTAATAACAAGTCTCTTACGTCCAGCGTCAAAAGTTATTAATTTCCCATAAACGCTGGGTGAAAAAGGCTCTCAGTAAATTTTAAGGATATGTAATGTCTTAAATTTTTGCATCCTTGGATTTTTTTACTGACCGCCTGAATAGACATCATAGAGATGAAATATTACAATTTAATTGCTACCAACCGGTGATTATCTCTTTACAACACGAATAGAAAATTCGTTGTCTTTCGCTACCATATATCTACGATCTTAGTTTTTGTCACAAAAAACAAGGCGCGTCATATAAAAAGACTCTATCTAGAAATAAGTCGATGAAAAATAACATTCCGAATGTATTTAATCACTGTGGCTTTACGATAATGAGGGATGAACTTTACTTTTTGCGGACATAAAACCGTACTTCGGACATTATGAAACCACTTGTGGCTAAGAGTTTAATTGCAGAGCTGAAAGGCTATTTCATTATGTAGGCTGACTGTCTAAAAGGAAATATGCCAAAAGAACAACTATATTTATGTTTCAGTATTATATCAATTTGAGGTAATTGGAAACAAAATAACATACATATAGAATTTTCATGTGGGTACTCTTTCTTTTTCGTGCACTTTAAATTTCAACCGAGAGATATTTTGAAGATGGATTTTCTGTTTATCAAGATCATCCGGGTTATCCTTTAATTCTCATGGAACTACTTTCGCCGAAAGGTTGACTGACACACGGGAATAACAGCGCCGAGGCCGAGCGCCTGACTTTTAAACTTCAGAGTATGAGAATCTAACGAGACAATTGTGAAAGCCAATTGTCTAGAACAATACGGAAAATGAATTCATGATTTGATTTTAATCTTTTCTTTCTCTTTTTTTAATCTCTCTCTTAAAGGTAATATTTTAATGAATTTCGCTTTTCAAAACAGAGTGTTAAAAGTGTTAAAAATTTAACTTTTACGAGCACTTTTTTGTTTTGATACGACCTTTCACGTTTAACCCAAAAAACTGTAAACCAGCGCAATTCTAAAATGTGCCTTATTTCGCTTTGACGATTAACATAATAGATGTAAAACTACCGAAAAATCATGAATCAGCAATTACAAGGCATTATTTAAAATCGTCGTTTCCGTTTTCAGCGAACCTTTCTCAACTTTCTCTTTCATACATTTTTCACCTTAGCGTGCTCATTTGGCCTTCTTTTTCTTACACCATGTCCACTTTTTTTCTTGTCTTTTTAGGTCCGCCAGTTTTACGTTAGGTCAATATCGAAGTACCGTTAAATAAACGACGCCAGCCGAATCGGGCCGAATACTGCATAAAAATAAGTTCTTGAAAATTTGCCTGAAGGAGAATAATAATAATTGTTGATTAAGATTCAATGATTCATCAGTCAATGGTTGACAAAAAAGTTCCGAAAGCAGTTTTTCAAATAAGAATCTAAGAATCAAATCTAAGAATCTTTGAACATTGACGACCGTAATAATAATCAGTAGTCAAGTTTTTATGGTTCCATGACAGCAAGAAATTGTTGAAGCATATCATAGATATCACGGTCAACGACTTCGTTCCAAGACAAGCTTCAGTGGCCGTAACAACCCTTAACTGACGATATCATCTGGTTTTCTAATCACTGTTTTAGATACGCACAGGGTTACCAACAACGCCTCGTGTTTCAAGAGGTACATGAACATTGTGCAATGTGCATCCATGTTTTATACTGCGTTCCTTGTTTCTAAACCTCTAAGGCCTCGACTCGACTCTCGGCAGTTACACGGGAGAGGCAAAACAGGAAGCAGGCTCGGAGGATTCCGCGAAATGAGCAAAACAATTGAAGATGAGAAGCAGCAGCGAAGACGCAGTGTAGCTAAAGCTAGGTTCTAGGATAAGGATAAGGATAAGGATAAGAAAGAGAGATGCTACAGAGGCTTGAGAACTATCGCATCTGAGAAAATACAGGGTGGTCCGAATGTCTGAAGTGCTTAGTTCCTCAGTTTCTCCGAACTTGAAACAAAAATCAAGGAAAAACCTCCGGTCCAATGGAGCGGAGATATTTTCACGCTATTCTTCAGTTTATTTAAAACGCGTGAAGACTGTTTTTAGAGGCTTCAAGTAGCGTGGAACATTTCAGTAGATATTCTATAGTTTGTTTAAAACAGCTTTCAATTAGAAACCGAGTCATTTTAATTGGATTCAGAGTTGTTATGTACAGAATCACATGGATAATTATGAAGAAGTCCCCCTTCTTGTCATTTGTGAAGTGCTGGAGAATGAAAAGGATGGATGATATGGTTGCGCTTTTCGATACAGCAATAACTATCCTAACAATTATAATTCTGAACTCTCCCTCTTGATCAGTGTTGAAACAAGGTATTATAGATCAGAATGAGCCAACGATTGGAAAAACTGTCTGGTCATTTTGCAAGACAGAAAATAAGAACACAGGTTTCCCTTTTCACAGAAAGAACAATCGCACAGAAAACAGAACGCGGCTATCTGGTTTTGACACCTGTAGATCACATAGCGTTACAGTTGGCTGAACGCCGCTAATGTTACTTGTGGAATCTCAAGAAGCATTGCTTGCAGACGCCTTGAACTTGCGTTCCCTTTTCATGTATCTAACCTCGAGAATTGTTGCGTTTCCGTGTCACACAGTCTCGAAAGAAATCGCACCAGACATCCATTTAGAAAAAATTCTCGCAGATCTTTTCTCCCATATCAAATATCAACCTGGAACCACGATTCGTTGCGTTAATTTCTCACCACTTGATAGATATAGATAGATAGAATCGACTGCGCTTTTAATGCGTAGTTGTGCAACAATTGATCGCTTTTGATATTGTTTAGAGATAGTAGTGACCTTTCACTTATTCTTAGTAATTTAGATATATTTAGAAAACCGTTTACTTTTAATAGTTTCGATTAACTGGCGCTTAATCCAGTGTTGTTTTATTTGACATGCAGTTATTAACTTTACCTTCCATTAAGCAATTAAAAAGGATAATGTAATATCTGCCTTGGTACTAAATAATTTTTACACTACCTGATTACTGAGAATTTATATTTAAGTAATTCTCTTCTCAATTCTGAAGCAATTATGATATCAGTTCCTTTATCCAAGATCTAAAAATTCATTGATATGCCTTACGTCACGTCAAATGTAATTCCGAGACTCATTGACTAATTTCTTGCAAGAATGAACTTGTTGAAACGTTTTGAGTGGGGCAAAACTCTTGTGATTCAGCTCAGTCTGAAGCACGACCGTTAACCGACCAGAAGACTACTCAACTCGAAGATTCTCATCTGCACAGCTGAAACCGGTCTCAAAAAAATGAGCGTTGTCTTTAATTGAGAACCCCGGAATTGTATTACGCCATTCGCAAAAGTATGTCAATAGAAGAGCAAACAGTCCAACCAAATGCCGGGCAATCATCAGCCCACATACAAAATCGGTCCCGTAAGATTCGCAGATTTATGCTAAAACGCTAATCTGGATGCATAATGAAGCAGTCCATAGAAACGGGAACAGTAAATATTCCATGATGACTAACATTACGATGATTCAGAAATATATTTAGCTTTCGGCATAAACAAAGTTCATGAACGGAAAAAAAACTTGAACTTGAAGAATCCAGTCAGTTTTCATAAGAGTAATCGTTTCTCTTTCCAAGTTCGAAAATCAAGAGGGCGAAATTGTTGCTTTGTCGGTGCGAACATAACGCTCTCTAATATTGGGTCGATGAGCTGAAAATCAGAAATTGTCATGTTAGTCATGCACTGATGCGATGTACCGGCGCGGCGGCGTGACTTGTTCGAACACAGTCGGACAACTGACCTTAACAGGACGCATGCCTATTATTACGCAGCTAAACGACGTGTATTATCCCAACTATCGCTCGAGGCTGGTGCATCGAAACACAAAAGGTTACTGGGTTTCCATTTGCGCAACCAGTCGTCATTCCTTCGTCCCGGAACAACGTCTCGTCTCGCATTATTACCAGTACTTAGTATTATACCATATACAATATGACATAATGGCATAAACATGAATAGAGAATAGAATGATCACATTTCATGAATAATATATGTATAATACTCCAATTTTCATTGTTCCTCTTCTAATCTTTCAATGTTGATTAGAAGAGGTAGGATACTTAGTTATATTTTAGAATCTTATCCCCTTGAAGGATCAAGAGAGAGATTCCCAGAAGGTCGCAGGATCGACTAAGATCTTCATGTCGCATTCCGATCCCAGGTTGTCTGTACTGTAGAAGTAGGATAGGTACATACATGAGGCTACCGGTACTAAATAGTAGCTTGCTTAGCACGGCGAGGACTGAGGATCTCTTTCTCTCGTTCAAGAATGTCAAGACGGTTCAAATAGCATGATACATAAGATACATAAGAGTCCAATGCAGAATCTCAGTCTGCATCATTTGTAAAACGATGAATAAGAAGCAGCATTTAGAAAGGCGCTTATATACTATTCCTTATTCGAAAGTATCTTATTGTAAACTTCAAAGTCTTGAACTATTTGCTGTTTTATGATCATAATATGTAAACTAGATGTAAAACATGCATTATTGAGTGGGAGTTAACAGGAAAAGAGAGAAAAGTAAGCAAATGCAGTATAAGTGTGTGAAATGTCATTTTTATCTGGTGAACTTGTACACAGAAGAAACCAGAGGTTCTATGTTAATTGTTGCACACCAATTACCCTAAACATCATGTTTACAGAGTTTACAGAAAAGGGCTTGTATCGTTTCAAATTGCATAGAATCTTTGCAATTTGAGTTTATTCATTCTATATCTGTTATTATATTCATTACAAATACTTTATGACCTTACATTTTTTCACTAAATTCTGTATTGGTGCATCTCCATTGGAACATAAAAATTGATTCTATTTTACACTCTATTTTTTTCTAGTTTTTTTGTATGCTGAGTTACTTCAGAGAACCAATTTGTTGATGTATTTTAATGTAACAAATAATAAGACATAATTTAGGTCTCCTTTATGTTAGATAATTTGTTGCGTGCCAGATCTCGGCCTAAATATTTGAATGAATAAAATTTGAGGTGCGTGTCCTGCCTTGAATATCATCAGCCTCCTATTGTGCGATGTGCCTGTCGAGATATTAAGGTAGTCGGCAGAGACTTTAACGCTGGCGCAAGAGAGATGCATGATGATAGGTGAGCCAGACGATGTCATCAAGAAGAACAATTGGTTCAGCCAACCGCACATAGTCACTCCAGACTGTGACCTCGTTGGCCCGGTCGCTCATAAACCGTAGCAAGGAAAAAAACTTGGAAAAATGGCGAACGACCGGTTCAGTTTGAATTCTCGATATCGAGAGGAGACCGACCTTTCAAGAGAAGCTCACGTATATAAAATGGCATGATCTATAGGGGGAACCATTTTGTATGGAAAAATTTTTACTTCGTTCAATCAACTCGAATTAAGGATGGATTTTCATTTGTAAAATTTGATGAAATGCATTCAATATACGCAGTTTGTAAAATGTAAAAGCATTTGATATCCTCGCATGCAAGATTTGTAATTATAGGTTGTGCAACATGAGATATTCAATTACCTAGATTATAGACTCGACGCAGATTATAGAAAAAAATAGAGAGAATTTGATCTTTGATATTGTGTATACTGAGGATGAAATTAATGTACTAAATAATGCTCAAATATCATTTCGCAAAAGATTTATATACTCTGATAATGCTTTTAGTTAATAGATTGTTGGAATGCCTTTGTTGCTAATGTGAAAATTATGCAATTTTTGAGTGTGCAACGTGATGAATAGTGATGAATCACTATTTAACATACTTCTTATTTTTTGTTGCAGGTGAGTCTCGCTGATATTATGAAGAAGTTGACAATCAAAATACGCAATTATATGTAAGTGAAAACAAAACTTCTTTGACTTGTGGTTTTTGATCGAGATATCCTTTTCTGTGAGGGTAGCAATATACATAAAGTTGTTTAGAAAGGATTTTTATCTTGTTCTAAGTTTGTCCTCAATTCCAGGTCGAATTTAATGGAAGCTTTTAATAAGTTACTGAAATTCTATACATCATCACATTAGAAAATAAGTTGCAATACATTTATCCTTCATAGCTTATATATACTACTATATAAAATTATAGAAGGCGGTCTGCTCTAGTTGGCGAGCACGTGGGCGTGAGTGATTTTTCTCTAGGCAATTTCATAGAAAATATTTAAGATGAAGGCGAGTTTCTCCACTCGCTCGAGGGGCTGCCACGTTCGGTTGATCGCATTCGAATGCTGCTTCATTATAAAAGCGTTACGTTTAACAACCAATTTAATTGACGCAAAGCGGCGTGTCGATCCATACGAGCTGACGACGTTGCTCAATTCAAGGGAACCTTTCAAAATGGCGAACTTTTCTGATTGCAGTCAGAAAAAGCCTTGACTGAAGAGTTCCTTTAATGCATGTTGTGATCTCAAACGGAAAATTCTTTGCTCTATTTATATAATGAAGGAATTAATATTTCCTGCCCAACTTTTTTTTGTTTAACGTGTTATCAACTCTGCGTAAGTATATATATTGGAAATGACGAGGGATTCTAAATGTGGCACTCTTCTGACCCATGATAAACGGAGCATGACTACATCAGCCTGTTCGAACACTGTAAACGATTCCCCAGGGCGGAACTCTATCTCTAGAACACGCAGATACGAGATATGCAGTTGCAAGTGAGAAAGCAGTTTAAGTCAAGAAAGTTGCACCTACACTAATACTATTTTTTTTAAATATCCAGTACAACCATTCTAAGTGCCTCGTTTCACAGTAAATTCATGATATCAATATGAATAAGCAAATCCAGAATGTTTTCATGTTTGCTGGAAATTCCTTCACTATAAAAAGAACACGGAGAAAAATGGATATTCAAACTTAACATCTAGATAGTCAAAAAATTGAATTACAAATATATTCATCCTAAA
>JAUESH010000039.1:18648585-18668091 GCA_032275165.1 Synergus magnus
ACTGAGAATCAGTGGAATTTGACTGGGAATCAGTGAAATTTCACTGATTTTTCACTGATTCAAGTTTAGAGAGTATTAGACCAATGAGGACATCTTCTTAGGCCCTTCTTAGAACGTTCTAACGACGTCTTTTAATTTTTCTGATCACTGGGCATGTCAGGAGGATCTTGCAAGATGTCTTTCCGGTAGAATATAGATGAGAGATTACATTCGACCTTCAAGCAAGAATTAATGTGCAGAATAATCACTATATTCGCCATTCCCCTCCTCTTATATTTAATTCTCATTAGATTCTACCTCTTTCAATAAAAATACTCAGTTTTAGTAGAAATCGCGAGCCAACACGTCCTACTCATAATAAATAGTGAGAAACGTAAATTTGTCTAATATTAATAATAAAGTAAGTAATCCCAGGAAGAAGTATTTCGAGCTACCTATTTTCTCAACCTATTTGTTTTTATTTTGGTAGTCTTAATGATCACCTTGAAACTGAAAACCACTACCGCTTTTGTTGACACAATAAGAGCGGCGATTTCTCCAGGAGAACGAAATGAAATAAATTTATTGGGATCAGGTTTTCAAGATGAACCAATTCACTTTCCCCAAAGCTTTTGCGCTTTTTCTCGTCCTTCTTCTTCTTCTTCTTCTTCTTCTTCTTCTTCTCTTGACCTACCATCCCAATCTTCACCATTTTACTCTCAAATGGAAGTCGTTACTGGACGATAGAATCTTTTCCCTTTTTCATTTATTTTTCATTTTATTTTCATTTTATTTTCATTTTATTTTTTACGTTTAGTTTTATACAGTCTTATCCTTCTCACGCTCTAGCAAAGTCTCGCTCCTTCTTTGGGAAATATAATGCAGTCAAGAGACGAAGAGACGAGTTCTCTGCCTTTGATTTATGCGAACGAAAGCTCGATGATCTTGTATCTTGTCTTCTCAGAACATTCACCACGAACGTGACAAGCCATCGGGCATCAGATCTGGACAAAAAAACCGGAACTGGAGCGCGTGTTCGCCAATTTTCTCAATACAGAAATCGAATCCGAGACCAACCCGGAATTCGAATTAAAAGTGGGTACTTGTAGTGAAAAGAAATTTTTTCGTTTTATCAGCGTACCGTCACTTTCTCCGTTTATTGAAATTAATATTTCATCTCAAAGCTGGACTCATTCAGTTTTGTAAACAGATATATAGTTATTATTTTAGAGAATTTAATCCCTTGATACACTTTTAAAAATTGTTAATTTAATTTAATTATTGAAGATAATTCAAAGAATCTATCGCTGCAATTTTACCTGAAGGAAAGCTATTTTAGACTTCATGATAAGTCATTACATAAGTGGTTATGGATAATTGAAGGTCAATGACTTATTATTAACGATAAATACCATCCCGTATAAAGTACAGAGTATCACAGGATATCCACTCGCGCGTAATCTCATTTCTCCGAGAAAAATACTGAGAAACTATTATGGCCTTCTATCGTCCATGGCACGCTGAGCAAGGATCAAAGGTCTCTGTGAAAGGAGTATTGGATCAAATATAACACTGGTATAGATGTTAATTTATGAATTATCGTCTGGAATTTTATAGGCGTCTTATAATAATTTATTTAGATCTTATATTTTGAGCCTTATTTTTGACTCTGATGTTTTTAACAGTTAATGAAAAGTGGATTTTTTTCTATTATTTCAGAATTATGAGACGCTGAGTAAGGGGAGTAAGAAATCGTGGAGTGTCAGGTTGGGATTATCACGTCAGAGTCAATCTCCGGAGGATCCTGTCAAAGGCTGGGGAACTATAAGTGGTGGGAGCGCTCTCTCTCGTCAGATGATCTATGGAGATCCATGGCTCTATGGAACTGTCCGAGCTTCTCGATCCGGACACGAACCACGAGCTTTCTTAACTCCTCCCCCTCCTCCGGGAGCCCCTATTCTCATAGTATGTTCCTGTCCTGAATTCTTGAGTGGCACTACCCGGAAGTTGGGCAACTGCCGGAAATGCGGAGGTCATCGACTGGCTGGAATACCCTTCGGTGGCACCTGCAGATTACCGTCCACGTCTTCGAGAACCCGACCAAGCTTAGCGGGTATTCTGAGGCCCTCAGTAGACGACCCTTACGACCAAATGCGACGGAATCGTCTAATCGAGCCAAGATCGCGAGCCAGAAGCATCTCCCCCCATCGGCAAAATGGACAAAGAGACAGCAGAAGTCAAAGCGTCATGCGAGGTGCAAATATTCCCCCTCAAGAACCCTCCTCCTCAAGATTAGAATGGTTCAACCCTGAACCCAATTTTGATGAAACTGATCGTCAAAAGCCCAGCTTTTCAAACGTAGATGAGGAGTGGTCCAATCCTAGAAGCCTTGAAGATCACAGAACCACACCCGGGAGATTAATCCGGATTCCAAAAAAGCTCCGAACCGTCAGAGATGACTGGCAGGACTCATCGTCACCTCGAAACTCTGAAATCCCCCAGCGGAAGGCCGTTGAGGAGAACTGGAAAGACCCAGCATCAAAAACCAGCTTGTCTACCTCTGCGTCTGCCAGCAACGACTCTCGAAGAAGCATTCTGGAGTGTAACGTCAATCCCTACCTCCTGGTGAAGAAACGTACCAAGGATGAAGATGACCTCAGCGACGACCTCTCGGACAACGCCCTTGAGCTTGAAGAAATTCCTTCAAGTCTTTTTGACTCCTCCAAAGTGAAATCCATCGAAAGGATTCCAAATCGAAACTCAGTGGCAGCGATTGGTGGACAGAGGATAAGGGTTTTCAATGAACCTAGGGAGATCTCCGATGAAGAGGATATTCACGTAACGAGGATCCCGATTCCCAAGATCTCCCCGAAGAGACCGCCCAGAAGGTTGAAGGAGGCCAAAAATGTCTTGAAGAGTATTCTGAAGAAAGGTAGATGCGAAGGGAAACGAAAGAACGTTCTCTTCAATGTTGACAATGTTATCTTCGCTCCAGAAAAATCACCGGAGATTAGTGCATCCAGGCGAACGAGCCGAAGTTCGATCGGAGGTAAAGAACCGGAAGAGCCGGAGGAGCCGATCTTGCTCGAACCACAAATAGTTGAGAAACCCAAATTTATCACTATTCCAAACATCAAGGATCCTGTGAAGCAGGAGAGGCCGAAAGTGCCGGAAGCAAGAATCGTACCGAGGGTGAAGAGCGTACCGCCTGTTGAGAGGATCAAGATCGACAAGTTTGTGCCTTCCAAGAAGCTCGAGGCTCCTGGGAACAAGAAGATGGAGGGAACTGTTGATGTCAAGATTGAGTCGAGGAAAAGTCAGGCAGTTCCTGAAGTAAGAAAAGTTGATCAAGTTTGTGATAAGGGAAAAGAAAAGGAGCTGATTATAGAGAAGAAGGAGGATCGGATCAAACAGGAAGACGAGACTGAACTAGAAATTGAGATCGAGGAGCTGAAGCCCCGTCTGCCGGACATTCCCATTGATGAGCGAGATCTGATTCTCAAGTCTGAAGGTGAGTGAAGTATTTTTCTTTATTTATTTTTTTAATTCTCGACACTGTTTACGGTTGCGTCCTTATTTCTTTATTCGATCAGCTCTGCGAAACGCGAGCTCCCATAATCTTTGGAATTAAATCCAGTATTCTGTGGAGAAACTTAATCTTCTGCGAAGAACCTAAGTGATCGTTCAAGATCAGTCACTTTTTTAAAGATCAATTAATTATTTACGTATATACACATTTCTTTAGCAAAATAAATATATTATATTTTTTTACGGACATTCTCATCCCCTTTTCTAGCTCATTTAAAAAAAAAATTTTTCACTCTTCAATAAAATTAATGTTAACATTGAAAGAAAGTAAAATATTTCCCGGACACAATATGGAATGTAATAAGCTATAAATTATGCAGTATCATATAATAATTTTTTATGATCCACTATAAGACAATAAAACATTCGTAAATAAAATTGATTTCCTTTTCAATTCTGGAAGAGATTACCAAAGGCACGAATTATGAGTGAAAGTAGTGATTCTAATGAAACAAAAATTAAATTACGGAGCTCTCGTTCTCAAGATATTTAGGTTACAATGTAATTTGCTCTGAAATCACTCGAATCATTATTAACTTCACCCAAATCACTATAATCTTTGTACCTATGATTGTTTACAGCTTTTGGTAAATTAATTTTTTTAAAGTTTTAAAAGTTATAGTTAATTTTATAAAAACTTGAAAAGAACTAAAAAAATTCCAAGATTCATATCCAATTTAAGAATTCTGCAATGTCTAGGTTCGTCTAATCCTTACTTTCTGGGCCAACTAAACCTGACCTTATCTACTTTCGCGATTGTTCTCCAACCTGTTAAGGCAATTGAGGTTGAACAGACCTTAAGTCTCCTGAAATGATTGTCGCTTAGTCTTTCTCCTGATTGGTTCAAATTAAGTAATTATTGCTATTAAAAGTGGTCTGATTACTTTGGTCTGTTGTCTCTTTTAAACTGAAAGCATTCCAAACTGAAAGTTTCCGCTTTGCAAAAGATCAAATCTTAAGATCAATCTGCTTTTTCTTGAAAAATATTTCCGGAAAGAAATTCGAGTCCAGTATTTGGGATTTTAATTTGAAAAGCTCACAGAAAAAACCAAGTGTAATATTTACCCCGATTTCAGGGTAAATATTACCTGCAACAAAAATTACCTTCAGATGGGTAAATACTACTCTGAACATAGGGAACGGTTACCATGTCAACTTATTGTACCTTCTCTTGTTTCGATTCGAAAAAATTAAATTTTATCCACTTGAAAATTACCCGCAACAAATTTTAACTTCTGTTTCTTCTGTGCTGGGAATCTAGCTTTATAGAAATGGATTTTAATTACTTCCTACATGTCAATCTTAACTAAATATAATCTACTACTAGTTCAGTAAATGCGGAGCTCGAAACCTCAAGCCGAGTAGCTTCGCTATAAAACTAGTCAGTAAGCAACTTCACCGTTAGGATAACCACGATACTAGAGAAGTTGCTATCCTTGGTTGTAATCCGCACGCTTAATTTTTATCGAAGGCTCAAGGATCCTGATAACGCGTGTCGACATTAACGGTCCATTAATCCGGACGATTTGCATAGCAGCCCCAGATTCACGACGTTTTGTTCGTTTCCATCCTAGCATATTTATCGCGGAAATCGCAGATAAAGGTGAAAATATCCACGTGCAAATTCACGTAGAAATTCACTTGGAAATCCACCTGGAAACCCATTTAGAAATTCACGTGGATAAAATTTGTCAGAATTCATAGGGAAATCCATTTAGGAATCCGCCTGGAAATTCACGTGGATATTCACATGGAAACCCTGAGAAGTTCACATGGAATTCCATATACTTCCATGTAAATATTTTCAGCAAGAGAAATAAGTAATATTAAGTTGCTGTAATATGTAATAATAATAAAAGCTTAAAAAATGCATTCAGAGTAATAATACACGAACAGAATGGTTCAATTAAGAGAATGAAATTGAAAACGTGATTAATTGGTTTTTAATCTGTTTATATTATCAACATTGATTAGCAGATTACATTCTTAATATCTGAGATTACTTTCATAAATCATCCAGTACTCGAGCAGTCGTCTTCTTCACTCTTCACTCTTCAACGACCCTCATCATATTATTACTATAGTTTTTAGAACTCTCTCACGTTTTCACTCTTTTACATGCACACGCACACCTTTTCTCTCTTTCCTTTTAATGTGACTGACTCACTTTTTCTTTAAACTGCAATACACGCTTTACGTATAAAGTATGATCCCCTATCTTCAAATTGACTTTTTCTTTTATTGGTGAAATTCTTTTACTGTTCTAAAACGGAAATTCCCTATTTGAATAATTTATAAAACGATAAGATATAAACAAATTTGAAGGATATTAAGAAAATTTATTATTAATGTATAAGATGAGTAATTTCAATATAAATATCCTATGAGGAAATATGGAAAAATATCATGTAACAGTGAAAAATTATTATTAATTCACATTGTCATTACGAAAAAATATTATAGGCAATTATTAGTATTTTAATATTATTTATTTCTTTAATCGAAAATAATTGGAGACGACTGAAAATTCCCGAAAAATAAAATTCCCGGCATTATAAAATTACCGACAATATAATACTCCCGACACTAGAAAATTCCCAACAGTTTATAAAATTCTCGAAATTAAAAATTCCTGACACTGGAAAATTCCCGAATAGATCTTTAAAAATGTTTGAAAAATATTTTTAAAATACAAAATAATTTTAAAAATTTTAATTATTATTTAAATTATTTATTTATTTATTAAAATAATTTTTTTCGGGAATTTTCCAGTATCGGAAAACTTTAATTTCAGGAATTTTATAAACTCTGTCGGAAATTTTCTAGTGTCGAAAATTTTTAAGTGTCGGGAATTTTATATTGTCGGCAATTTTTTAATGCCGAGAATTTTATTTTTCGGTAATTATTTATTCGGGAATTTTGCAGGAATTTTATTTTTCGGGAATTTTCAGTTGTCCCACTGATTTTCCTATATTTTTTCGTAAGGGTGGGTAATCGAAACATGACAATCTTAGCCACAAACTTCCTCCTGCCTCAAAAAAATTATGCTATGTATTTAAAGAAACAACGATTACTAGATAAGGTAAAAATGAAGTTTAGTTTCGTTGAAAGACTTAAGAACGAATGTCATGAAAGCGGAGAATGTCGACGCAGAGTCGTTGAACTGAAGGTGAACGTCGACCGCGTCGAGTCAGTCTGAGACTGGGATAATAAGCGTACGTACGATGCAAATATGAAAATATACACGATGACTACTAGAGCAATGCTCATGTAATTTATATGCATTTTAATATTCGCACGATCTGCTAATGGAATGTGCACGCGTATTACAGAAAAATTTCATATGACACTACTCGAAGTGCTACCTTACGAACGAATCCATCGATTTCACACGCTTAACAATTCATATCCATGTTTACATCATCGAAAATCACCTTCGTCAGTGATAAAAGATGAAATACTTAGCGACGACCTAGAAACTCTTGTATTGGTTGTACATATAGAGTGCTACTTAGAGAATAAGCATTAACTGATCGGTGATGACGGTACGACTGACCCAATTTTAATTGAAAAGTCCCTGAAACCACCCCCAAACGTAAAAAAATTCGTATTCTCTTAAGTAATACATAAAAATAGTTTGATTTATTTGAATTTTCTTATTTAATATTGGAAAATATCATAAAAATCAATCTTAGAAAAATATGAGTAAATAATAGCAAGAGAGAGAGAGAAAAAAGCGAAGGATTTATCGATGAAAAATCTTTAAAATGACATTTAAGAAGTTCTTTGCAAATTTCAAAATGTCAAGGATTTCTTGCGCGTGGAATTAAACAAGTTTATGTAACCAGATAATCAATCTTATACACAAAATCAAGCTTTAAAAAATAGATTAATTACGATAACTATTTAGCTTAGAGTTTTTAAACAAAAGTGATTTAGATCTTCACGAATTTCCAAGCATATGGTTACTCTATGATTTCTAAATTTGAATCAGTGATTTAAATATGATTTGAAATTACTGATTTGATTCAGTCATCCACTTCTCATTATAATTTAAATGTACCAAAAGCATGTTAAAATAAAAAAAAAATGTTTAGCCAAATGTTTACATACACTAAATAAATTGCAGCAAAGTGACAGTGAAATATGACAACAGAATTTGCTTTTCTCATGCTTTGGAAACATCCGATCAGTTTGGATTACCGGAAGAGCAACCACAGACCTGAAGCATGACCGAATTACCTTAAAGGGAAACCAAAGCCGACCGGATAAAAAGCTGCTGCCAACCTATTTTATATCACTCTAAATCCACGAGTATCAATTTGAGCCTGAAAAGCACATCAAAACGTTGCACAATGAAAATTTTCAAATATTTCATAATGTAGTTGTCATTTGTATGCAATGTTTTGATATCTTCAGATTTAGTGTATATAAATAAAGCCGTAGCAAGTGCCATTCTTGAAACCGTTTTTCATGAATTAATTCTGTATCCAAAGAAAATGCAACTCAATTTTCAATGAAATCGAATCATGAATGTGTAATAATGATCGAATGTTGCATGGAAGGAGAAAAAATTATATTGAACAATTGAAAGAATGTCTTCTCGTGATGAAAACAATCTTTTATGCTACTTTTAAACGTAATTGAGAGAAATTTGGAGAACGTAAAAATTTAACATGCACGCCTACGAATATGGTTTTTGCGATAGGTGAAAGTGCCTTGGATGAATAGGGCTTAATCGAGGAATTTCTCACGTTGAAGAAATTTAACGGTTTTTCTGGGCTGCTCGCTCTACTTTATACAAACGCGCGAGAATTTCTGGAACGCACGCAATTGACTTACGGTAAATCGCGATTGCATAAATCGCGAATCGGATCTACACCAATTTTCTCGATGTATTTTTTTCTTCTACATCTTTTACGTTTGATAGCCAAAGTTGAGGCGAAGTTCAATTCAGTTAAAATACATTTTCGATAGAACTGTAAGGATTTTACTCTCTAAAACCGAGACCTTGAAAGTTCACTAAGAATCAGCAATTCTTCATTTGAACTCCTATATATAGTTTTTTTTACTCATTCACCTATAGAAAAAAGTAGTGATCTAAATCAATATTCCCAAATATTCTTGATACTCTTTATATTCTAAAATATTCTTGATATTCCTAAATATTCACTAATATTCTGACGTTTCATTCCCCAATTTCCCTTTGCACTCTACAAGAGATATATAAACGAGATATGTATCGAAATTTAACAGGATTTAAACAATTTTAAAGTTTATAAATGAATTACAAAATATTTCAAGTAATTTTAAAGAATTTCAAAAGATTCTAAAATAATTCCAAAGTGTATAAGAATTTTCAAAAGATTTCAAAATATTTAAAAGATTTGAAGATATTTTTAATGAATTGAAGAGATTTTAAGGAATTTTAAAGAATTTTTAAGGAATTTCAGTAGAATTCAAATGAATTTAAAGAATTTCAAGTAATTTTAAAATATAAATAATGTTTCTGAATTCCATAAAGTCTGTTAAATCTTTTGAAATCTAAATCACTCAAACCCTCTTAAAGTATCTTGAAATATTTTTGAGTTAAGTTTAAATCTTTTAAAATCTTTTAAATCCCTTTAATTAAATTTTCTGTAATCACCTAAAATACTCAATAATATTTTGAAATATTTTGGAATCACTTAAAATTTTTTGGACTCGTTTTGAACTCTTTTTATATCCTTAGTCTAAAATACTTTTACTTATATTATTATAAGTGTAGCAATATTTTTCAGCGAATATTTTGTAATGTTAAAAAATAGATACGCGAAGGAAATACTTGAGGTGGGAATATTTGGAAAATATTCCCAAATATTCCCTCGTATTCCAACATATTCCCGAATATTCTTTTGGGAATATATTCCTGTCCTATTGAAAAACTTGATGATGTTGCCGATGTCAAAAACGATGTAAAAAAGGACGTCAAAAACGACATAAAAAACTATCCCAATTGTTGACGTCATTCTTAACGTCATTTTTGTCATCGATTTTGATATCCTTTTTTACGTCCTTTTTGACGTCGCTTTTGACGTGGTTTTTGATATCGAAAACGACATCAAGTTTTTCAATAGGGCGGTACACGAAAACTCAGAATGGTTGACCCCTGGATACTGATAAATTAAGAAAAATTCAAGGACAATGCAGAAGAATTATGGAGTGAATTGGAAAGAAATCATGCAATTTCAAAGTAAATCAACAGAATTTACGATTCACGAGTGATCGTTTATCACACGGATGGCTACAAAGTAAAAGTGGTACTTATTACAAGACTAGTAACCTTTATTGTGAAAACTTGTTGTTATTGCATTAATTTGTTGGCTGTCCTTTTCCCTCCTTTCACTCCGCGGTTCCATTCTCTCGTGCCCCTTCTCCCCTCTTAATTTGTTCATAATCTTGATTTAAGGTGAATGTGTAGTGGATTTCTCATATTATCTATTCTTCTATTCTCATCATAATTTAACCTTTCATTCATTATATCTATTTATATTTATTTATTTATTATTTATGTTTATTTATATTTTAGCAGTATTTTCACTAAATAGTTCTTTTCTATCTTCCCAGGAAACTCAAGACAGTCTTATCTGGCTCGAAGTCAGAGCGAGCGTTCCAACTCGAGGCCGGAGATCTCCGCAGGGGACGTCAATTTCGTGGACACGATGCGTCTGAGCCTCTGCAAGAGGGTCAAAGAGAAGACGACCACCTCGATAACAGCCACCAGCGTGCTTCCAGAGGAAGTCAAGGAGGAAGAATCAGCAATCTCGACGCCTCCGACAAAAGAATCGCAAGAGGAGAAAATCCCAAAGGCCACAACATCCCAAGAAACAAAGGAAGCCAACGACGAAGCATTTAACAAATCTCTAACTGCATCAGAAAACAAGCCACTTCCTCTTCAATCCGATTCGAAAAATTCCGACCTCTTACGAAACTCGGAACACTTTCGCAGAATGCGACCCACCAGCTGGTCACCGCCTCCAGGGAAACCTAAACATCTAACAAGGGATCGTCTCGTTAGTGAACTTGGAGCTAAGGATCTGGAGTATCGTCAACGAGTCTCTTCAGAAGCGAGAAAGAACATCAGAAACAGCACACCCGAAGGTTTTGCTACCCCATCGGCTTGCGAAAGACTCTTAACAAGAGAATCAGCCAAGATAGAGATTGGTCCAATGGAGAAGAATATCTGCAAGATCACTGTAAATCCGAGAACAACTCCCCTAATTCATCGACTCCAAGTTGGATCTGACATTCCATCCTCGAGAAGAACATCCATCTTGATCAATGGGGATCAGAATTCGGGTGGAAGCGAGTCAAATAATAAAGTAACGATTAGTGTTGGCGGTGAGGACAGTGTCTGTAACCCCACAGTGATATCAGTAAACTCAAACAGCCCTCCAAAGATTCAAAGCTCCTCGGAAAACCGGACTCTCGTCATTTTGGAAAATTACAAGTCCAATATTGTCGTTGAATCTGCAAAGGAGGACAAGTCCATGAGCACTGAAGTTAAGGCTCACCTTGAGAAGAGTGAGGAAGTCTCGTCAAAAGATGAGACTCAACTTCCTGAGACAAGCAGAAAGTCGAAACATAATTCAAAATCTAATGACGTAGACCGGACCTCTAGATCAGAATCAAAATCTCGGTTACGAGACCTTGAAGACTCTAGTCGATGGTCCAGCCTCTCCAAAGAATCTCTCATTTCCAAGTTGTTGGAAGACTCCCTCAGAAAAGCTCGTGAAAATGGTGAAATTCTTGATGAAAGCAGTGGAGAAGCAATATTGAAGATTTTGAAGCAGAGTCTTTTGAAAAGCAAGGAATACGAAAGCTCGGAATCGACCCTCGAGGCTGAAAATAATTATTCTAGATCATCGAGTCTAAATTCAGAAAACGAATTCATTTCTACGAATCTTTTCCTGGAGGAAAATCCCTATGAAGTGATTAAGGAGCCGATTTATGAGGAGATCCCGGACGAACCTCCACCTCTTCCAATGAGTCCCCCGCCGACGGAAGATTATCTCAAGGACAGGATGTACTTTGGAGACGAGTACAAGGAAGCTTATTACAAAAAGGTCAACTCGGGTCAATTCCTTGGTTCCTACTTGTCCGACGACCTCTTCAAGAAATCGAGTGCTTCTGAGATGGGAGTCGAATCCTATCTCTCTAAGAGTCCGGAGGACTTCTTCAAAAAGACATCCATTTCTCCGGATGAAGGGAATTTGTCGACTAAGTTTGAGCTGCTAAATTTTCTGATAAATTCTAAGGATCATGTAGCGCCTATGGAAGAGGATGAGGATGAAGATGAAGAAGAGGAAGAGGATACCGAAAGGGACTTAGAGGCACTTTATGAGCAGAAGGAAACTAGCTTAGGTGACCTCAGTTCAAAGAGCTCGCAGATCTCCAACGTCTCGGACAGCAGCGAAGAATGCAACATTATCCTCACCAGTTCCCCGGAAACTCTGAAAGTAAGATTTTCAATAATAATGCTATTAAAATTTTTCAACGTATAATATCACTTTATATCTTTTGAAATTTAAAATCACTTCAAATTCGTAAAAATTTCTAAATCCTAAAAATCTCTTTAAAATTTCCTGTAAACCTTCAAAATTCCACAAACCCTTTTCAAAAATCTCTTGAAATATTTAAAAATTTTAAAATCCCTTAAAATGCGTAAAAATCTCTTTAAATTATTGGAAACCTATTGAAATCCTTTAAAATTCGCTGAAATCTTTTGAAATTCCTAGAAACATCTTCAAATTGCTTAAAATTCCATTAAATTCTTTACAATTTCACAAAATCTTTTACAAATCATAAAAATCTCGTGAAATCCTTTAAAATTCAAGAAGGAACTTTGAAATGCTCTAAAATGCATTAAAATCTCCAAATAAAAATTCTTTGAAACAAAAATCTCACAAAATCTTTTAAAAATCAAAAATTACTTTTTAAATTTTTTAATATTCCATGAGGAATATTAAAATCCCTTAAAATTACTTTAAAAAATCAAAATTTCTTAAAATTCTTACAAGCTTTTGAATATCTTTTAAAATCCCACGAGGAACTTTAAAATTACTTAAAATTCGTTGAATTACCTAAACGTTCTTAAAAATCTCTTAAAATTTCATGAAGTCCCTTAAAATTCCAGTAAATTTTTTAATTATTATACAAATCTCTTATAATCGCTTTAAATTCCTAGAAACATCTTAAAATCCTCTAAAATTATTTAAAATCTCTTGAAACCATTAGAAACCCAGAGAATCTCAAAGAATGCCTGGAAATTCTTTATAATCCTTCAAAATCCTTGGAAAGTCTCTAAAATCTGTTAAATAAACTATAAAAGCTATATATGTAATACGACAAAAATAACATAGTTAGCATAAATGTAAATTTCTATTTTTCCTGACAACTACTCGCATTTCCCTGACTTCCCAGACATATGGCCACCCTGCTTTAATTTATATTTTACATTTTTACTGGATCCCCCGTGTGTTTTTAGGCAAGAACCGTGGATATCGAAAGGACTGACAGTGGTGTCGGTTCCGAAAGTAGCCAAGCGAGCAGTTGTCGTGGAGTTGGATGCAGACGTTGGAGAACCGGAAACGCATCTTCTGGGCCGGGAAGTCTTATCAGTGGCATTCCTCAAGTCGCTTCAGGTGATACCAAACTCTGTGAAGACTGTGAACAGCGAATCGACCCACTAATTACAGATAGGTAAGTTCCCTGTGAAAAAAAGCAGAGAGGTCCCAAAAAACTATTATAGAAAGTTTAAAAACTTCAGCAAGCAAACCTACACGTTTAGCTACTTTGTTGGTGTTCTTGGGAGTTTGAAAGCAAGACAAAAGGTTGTATATTATGCCATGCATTTGCAAGAAAGACGACCAATTCATTGTCGGTAGTAAACGTTGATCGCAGAGCATGCTTTTCTAATGTAAGTAGAATAATTGCCGACATACTTAAGAGCTAACGATCATTATGTAAGTTGTCGGCTCGTAGATCCCGAGAAATTGCATAGGGTGGTCAGAACTGTTACTGCCATTTTAAAACCCTCTGATTTTATATTTTATGTTCAGTTCAATGTCCAAGAGCATGACGAAACTCTTGTTTTTCTTTAAAGCTATTACTACTAAACCAAAATTGATGGTATTTTTTTTTAATCGTGAAATTATTGAAAATTCAATTCGTAAAGGAGATTAAATCATCATTAAATCAAAACAAGACGTATTGTAATTAATCAAGTAATTAAAGAAAAATTAAGGAACATGATTTTATAGAAAGATAATAATCTGTTTATTTTAAGCTATATTCTCGTTTGTACTTCTGTTCACACGATTATTGGTTACAACTTTGTAGAAGAGCGAGTGATCAGTGATCCAAAAAAGGATTAACAGTCGTAGATCACTGGTCAAGTGTGCCAATTCTCAGCGGACACGCAGCTCCATCGCGAAAGTTTCGAATCTAGCTGTTATCGGACAAATGCGTCAATTTCTGATCTTTATCGAATATTAAAGGCTAACCGGACTGCAAAAACCAGAATTTATAGCAACCATTTAGATAAAATATTCCAGTCCAACTGTTTCTTTCCACTAGTTTCTAAAATGAAGAGAATATATAAATCATTTTTCAAAGTTGCAATAGAGGTTTAATTAAAATGATTGTTGGCTTTTTAATAAATATTTGTACGATCTTTCATGCGAATTATATTATAAATTTAAAATTAGCCTTTACTAAGAGTCTTCGTAAGTAACAGTTAATTATAAAACGAATAGAAGCAGAATCAACTCTGAGAAGTGGAAAATTATTGCTTTAAATATAAAGTTAATTATGCGACAAATCAATATCCTTTCGCTCACCGTAATAAATGGAATTGATAGTAAGAGAAAGTGTAGAGATTATGTCGAGGCCGCGAACTTGTCCTGCTTTATTTGCTTTTTGAAATTTAGTACCATTTTGAATATCGTATAAATATTTTTGGAAAAGCGGATATAATAAAGTCCAAAGTTATTTTACAAAAGAATTTACCTAAAAATAAAAAATAAATTGTATTTTACGCTACTAGATTTTATAAAAAAAACATCTTTTATCACGTTTCAGCGGCGTCGTATATGCGCCTTTCGTATGCAGGAAGTGCTCGAAGAAGCGCGCCGAGCGGAAAGAGATAATCACCGAAATCGTGGAGACGGAGCAGAAATACGGAAGAGACTTGAAGATAATTCTGGAAGAGTTTCACCGACCGATGTTGAGAGCTGGACTTCTTACACCGGAACAACTTTCAGCCATTTTTCTTAACGTTGAAGAACTGCTTGAACACAATCATGCCCTTGCTGAAAAACTAAAGGACTCTGTGGAATTCGCTCAGGTGTCTTTTCTTTTCTTTTTTTTTTTTCAAAAATTCAGTTTAAAATTTTCAGTTTCGAGAAGTTGACTATCAGCAATTTTGATGTACTCAGATACTCAAGAATTCAAAAAATTCAAAAGAATTTATTTCTAGGAATCCGGGGACGAGGATCTGGTGACCGTCGACGTGGGCAAAATCTTTCTGGAATCGGAAAGAATGCTCCACGCTTTTGAAAATTACTGTACTCGTCAAGGAAGTGCAAGTCTTCTTCTTCAGAATTTGGAAAAAGAAAAAGAACTCCTTAGAATATTCCTCAAAGTATCACAGATGGAAAACACTGTTCTGCGCAGAATGAATCTCAATTCTTTCCTGATGGTAAACATCTTTCATCCAACTTCTATCAATATCAATTTCAAAACAATAATCCTAACGTAAAGAATAGTGTGGAGTTAAAAGATTCAATTTTTGTTCAGGTTCCAGTTCAAAGGGTAACGAAATATCCTCTTCTTCTCGCTCGACTTTTAAAAGCAACTCCATCGGTCCGCTCAGATACACAGGAAGCGAAGAAAAGATTAAAGCAAGCTCAAACCAATATCGAGCTGCATTTAGAGCACATGAATGCTGTAAGTAGAAATTAAAAATAATTATTATATTCAGAAAAAAACTTTAAAGTTCTGAAAACATACCTTACTGTAATAAATTACTAAATAATATTATAATTCATATTGTAATTCATATTGTAAGTCAACTCAACAGGAAGCCAAAGATGTAACATCAACAAAACTCTGGCGAAGGATATCAATAATCCAAAACGGAAGAAGGTGTGCCGGAGAACAGGATATGGTAAACATAAAATTAAGAAAAGTAAGTATTTGGTTTTCTTTCCATATTAGGATTTTCTATCCCCGTTTAACCATTTGAATATTTCACTTCTATATATTTATTGTCTTACTTCCATAAGTGTTTTTAAGCTTAATTGCATGTCTGCAATATTATTGTTTTTCACTCAATAATAGATGGCTGTCGAAGTTTTGGAATGGGCTCACGAAGAAGCTAGATTCGTCTTAGAAGGTCGACTTCTTATTGCTCAACCAACAGATAATAATTGGAGGCGGGGGAGAACAGTCAAACTCGCTCCTGTCACTGCAATGCTGGTTACCAATGGAAAAGTAAGCAGAAAATGTTTAAAAGATTTTTTCTCGGTCATTAAATTAATTGATATTAATCAAGAAAAGCAAAGGGGCGCAGTCAAACAAATAAACCTAATTTACATTCTTCAATTTACAGCCAATTACAGAATTCCTGGACTTTTCGGATGATTCCCTATTCCCAAAACAAAATGGAATTAAGGAAGCGACACTTCTTCTTGTCAAGGAAAAAATTGGAAGATACTCCTTACTCCGGGTGAGAATTCAGTGATATTGTTTGGTATAAAATCGTCCTAATGTAGAAGAAATATAAAATTAATAATTTGATTTAACCTTTCTAGGAACCTCTTTATCTGGATAAATGCATAGTTTGTTGTGAAGCAGATCTCGAAGATTATTTTGAAATCCAGGAACTCTCCTCTAAAGAGACGTTCATTTTTAAGGTATCTATATAATCAGTCTTTGTTTCCTAGTCAAGAGTGTGATTAAGGGACAAGGCTGATCGAAAAGGGGCGAGTTCAAGTAGAAAAAGGGTCGTGATGAAATAAAGAAGTGGGCTTGAGTTTTTTAATTCTCTTTTCAGGCTGAAGACGGTGCCAGAACTAAAAGATGGTGCAGGACACTGCAGGCTCACGCGCAGTCACTCGGCGCTTGGCGTCGGCGTCGGGGTGCTCTTCCTAACATTATGATATGTGGTGTGGCTAGAAGCTGAAAACTAAGATAGAAAGAAGAATTCCTTGCAAAATTTGACCAAGGAAAAAGACGCAAACTCTCAACGCTTCTGCTTTTGCTATTGCGCATCGATTATAGTGCGTTGCAGAAACTAGAGTTTCCTACGTAACTGTAAAGGAGCCCCTTTGATGGAACGCATACTTTGAATCTTAAACGATTTTTAACAAATTGTCTCTAAAAATATAATATATTACGTAATTGTAAGTTTATTTAAAAAATTTTTGTTCTCTTTGAAAAATGATGAGTAGCTGTGATATCGACCGGTGTATTGGGGTTTTTCAACTAATTTCGGAAGTCGGAGCGTAAGTATCCATGCCAAAAAATGCTCCGAGAGTCCGACAATTTTCAAATCTGTGGTAGAACCGTGTCTATGTATTTGCAATATCTCAAGTACAGATAATAACAGTATTGTCAAGCGAGCTGCGCGCCCGTTAATGAGACACGAGTGTATATTGTACTATAACTTTATTTAAAACTTAAGCCATTCTGTATATATCTATATATATATCTTCTATATACCTTGTATATGACTTATTTTCAAGCCCACCCAATTTTAGATATCAACTGTGTTACGCATTATGATCCACTAAAAATAAAACTAGATACGTTAATTATCAGTTCCCTATTATAAATTCAACATTCTTTAGTATTCAAGAGAAAAGAAAAACTTTTTTTCTGCAAATAATCACTACTCAAAATTATCTTTAAAATAGAATATAGCCTAAATTATAGATATAACTCACATACATGCTTCCACTTTAACATTTCGTGTCATATTGTGTGGTAATATTTTACAAGATGCTCTGTAATTGTACGTCTTGAGTTCTGGATGTTTCTCACACAGATATAAATAGGCTGAACACAATTTGTCAACATTCTCGACAGAAAGTTGAGTCGAAATCATATGTGGGTCTAAATCGCACAATCTGAACATCATCAACGACAACTGACTTCGTAATTCTGGGGGAAAAAGTGTTCTGAAACGAAAGAACAAATATTAAATTTTTTAAACAAATTTTTAAATGTTATGTTAAAATTTACGAAAAACACTGCTAATTTAACACAATAACTTACTCAATACATTTTTGGTTGTATTTCTGACGAAAAGCAAAAACGTGACGTGTGATCTTTTCGAACAACTTAAATTCGTGATTTGTACGAGGCTTAACCAATGGTGTAAACGTAACAACACCTACATCAACGTCGGGTTGTGGTACAAAAGCTTTACCTGAAACAAGTAGAATAATATAAGTAAATTAGAAAGTAAAAAATTAAAAATGTTGAGTTAAAAATGTTAATAATATTTCTATATAATACTGTTTTGAATTTCAAAAGAGGATTCAAAAACAACATACATACCAGGTATAATAAATTTTAATTGCGGATGCGTCCAAGCCTGAGCCATTACGGATAACCGACATCGCTGATCTTCCGTAACCTCAGCAACCAATCTCTCAGCCACTTCTTTTTGAAAGGTTAAAGTCATTTTTGTTCTTCCCATTTGCCAAGGTCCTCTCTTCTCCGCTATGGCATGCAACCATTGAATAATAAGAGGTGTCGAAACATTGAATGGTAAATTGCCTATGAGATGAAGAGACGGACAAACATCCTCCCAGTTTTTCTTTATTTCCTCGGGAAACATGTTCTCCATATTTACTCTCATAATGTCATCGTAAATAATATCCATTTTACCGTTAGCAGTCGCAAAAGCATCAGCCAGCATTTCTAAAAATGGTTTGAACCTTGTGTCTTTCTCAACTACAATAACTCTTTCCGGCATTTTTCTTAAAATGGCCCTAGTAATTCCTCCTGGACCCGGTCCTACCTCCACAACGTTCGAGTATTTCAGTCTTCCAGCCTTCTTTACCATCTTTGCAATTATCCTTTCATCCATCAGAAAATTCTGAGAGAGTTGTTTTACAGCATTCAAGCGATAAAGTTTGACCAGATCACGCACGGATGGAAGAGGGGGCAATCTCAAAGTTGTCATTTTTATACTCAATCAAATTGGACACAAACAAAAGAATTCTTTAGGGATTTAATTGAAAATACGCTAACAATCTATATAAAATGGTAGATTTTGTTCTGAGACACAATAAAAAGCAAAAGATATTCAAGTCCAGAGTGAATTTCCTAATCGAGCAAAAATATTAATCGCTTGATACTTTTTCCGGTTCGTTGAAATCATCTAAAAATTCTTCCTGTTTCACCGCTCGAATTGTATATGCGTAGATTCCAATAACACCTAAACCGAGTGCAGCTGCAGTGTATACGTTCCTTTTCCGAATGACCTTAAGTCTTGCTACTCTTTGCAAATTTATATCCTCCAACCTCTTCATGTTAATCAAGTCTGTAGGTGTGATCTTATCTAGGTCTTTTTTCAGGTTCAGTTTAGGCAAGAGATCGCTCATATTATTGAAACTTTTAATAGAATTGAGTAGGTTTCATTTGACAGGGTCAATAAATGTCCTGAAATTTTAAAACACCTTGCTTAATAATAATTAATTTAACAATATGACGATTCTAAACGTTTTAAAATTGTGACTGTGATAATAACCAAAGTTCTCAATCGTAGATGAAATTTACAACCTCCACTTTACTATTGTTTTTCTTTATAAAATGATAAAGTGGAGGGGTTAAATTTCATGCACGATCTGAGAGTTCTGCAAATATATATATATATATATATATATA
>JAUESH010000039.1:18668191-18685437 GCA_032275165.1 Synergus magnus
TTGAAGAATTGATTCTCGTCTATTTGATCTTGGATCAACTCAAGAATCGATTCTTTCCAAAGAATCGAACATCCCTAATTTATTTTCTGCTATCATTTCCCAACTGATCTTTATCTTTCAATGCATTATACGTTCATTATTTAGAAGAATGATTCGATTAACTAATACCATTTCATTAATGAGACGCAACTGTTTAATCAAGTGATAAAACAGATTCGACTGACGATTTGCTTTCCGACAGCAATCTAGGTCCACCGAGGTAGCTTATTGGGTTGTAGAAGGTTCGCCGATCACTCGATAAAAAAATCGGCGACATACTGAAGCCCAGCGGTAAAGCGTGATCTAGAAGATAGATTTGTACAGACCACATAGTTTAAGACCTCCTATCTAATATTTTTTCAGAGTCTGATTCTCATATATTATGTGGTTGAATTTTTTGATTTAACTATTTTTTTTTCTCGTCAGTGTAATGTATAATTAAAGTATAAAATGAAAAATGAAAGTACATATAATTGTTTGGTTTTTCTGCTTTTGGAATTAATAATGTCCAGTTTATTTTCTTGTTTCGGTTTTATAATAAGTACAAATAGACCATTAATGTCCTTTTTACAATTGAGTTTTATAATTATTCTAAAGAAATACTGATATAATAATACGTGATCTCATTAACAAATGATTTGAGACGAAGAAAATAAATTTCACCGACCTGTCGTGCTTCCATGGGACTTCAATGGTCGCTCACTACCATTCATTAAGTCAGCCTGCGAAATAAAAAGTCAAGGATTTCTATTTTTGAATTAATTTACAGTCAATTTTGAATGGTGGTATGCAGTCAAAATAACAGCTTATTTGAAAATATTGCGCATTTTATGTAAAATTAATATAATAATAATTCATCTAAAATACGTAGATGTTTATTTTGACATTACCTGTTCCATTCAAATTATTTTTTAAAAAGAAGAATCAAAGTGAAATCCGGCTAAAAAAAAAGCAAAGGCTCACCTCGTTAGTTTATACATAAAGCTTACAGTAAAACATCCAAAACTGCAGCCCAAAGCGTAACATGCTGTGAATTGAAAGCTTTTTTGTTCAAATCATATCATTCATTTTTATTTCATTGATAGTCGAAAAGCAATATGCTTTGGTTCTAAACAAATAAGAGGCCTTAAGAAAATTATTTAATGTTCAAAAGTGGAGGAAGAGGTCTGTTTTACAACTTTACAAGGTTAAATCATGATTATTGGGAAGGCTGCAAATCAGTGATGAAAAGTAGGCGTTTCGCAGAAAAAAATCGTGTATTTTTTCTGTCTCAGACATAACATGCTATGCAGTAACGTTCGACTTATGATATCATGTGTTATCAAACTATAAACTACTATCGCAGCAATAAATTAACCGAAGGCACAAGAAAATAATAATTATAGTTCATACAGCTCGCATTAAAGTTTACAATAAATTATTCTTCATGCTGAATACAGGTAAAATTTGAAAATATAAAGAAAGATTGCGTTCGTTGATTGAAAGCAGATAAATTTAATACAGAGGAGGAGAGTTTAAGTTTCTTATGAAAATTGTACCTTCGATAATCGATGCTTTCAGTTGTTCGTGATTGGCAATGGAATTTAATTGTATCACTATCACGTTCTCATCGATACTTGTCAGAGATGATTTTCTCATCTGAAAAGATCATCTCTCAATTACATAACTTATTTTCTCTTTTGTTATCATCAAACGAAAAAAATGACGCCGTATTTATATATAATTGAATCGTTCTCTAGAAAAATAAACTAATGCAGTTATTTTTTTTTATACATTTTAGTTTCAATATTTAAATTTAAAATAGTAAAATATTGAATTATGATTGTATTACCTTTATAGATAACGACTCAACTTTTAAGATGATTGCAAGCAGTGTTGATTAAGTTACTTTTAAAAAAGTAACACGTTATACGTATGAAAAGTAAATATTATAACAATTACTAGCCAAGACTGACTTCAAAATGCATGAAGACTATTCTAAAATGACATTTTTGTTTGAATAATTGATAATTCCGTTTTTCATTATTTTATGTTAAATTGTAGGTAACGAAACCCGGGGAATTAATATACCTAAGTTGCAATTTAAATTTAAAAATATAGTGTAGTTAGTATGTAGTAATACATTAATGAGGCTCACCAGTCACCACCAACAAGCACACACATACCTCTCTTATGTCTATGAACATTTTTACATTCAAATAATCACACAACCTATAATTGTGCTTGATAAAATTTTTATAAGTACGTAAAAGACTGTGTACTATAGGTGACATTAATTCCTTTTTTATATGTCCAATGCTCTAAAGGAATTTTAAATAAAAAACCTTAAAAAACCTTTTATCCTTTTTGGAATTTAATTAACAATTAAATTGGAGAATTTAATGTTTCCTACTCTACAATTAAGATATTTCGATGTTAAAAGCATTTAAAGTCGATAAACAATGTGTAAGTCTTCTAAAAAAAGAATAATAATAAATCGCTAGAAATTCTCGCCATTGTTTTCTTCAAAATGCACATTTTAAGATCATACCAATTTCTTTGGTTAAAATTATGTTACAAGAAAATTTCTCTTTAAAAAATAAATACTTGTTCGTTGCTCTATTATGGCATTTAATACTATCTCGTCATTCTTTAAACGTAAATATCGATCATATTTTGAAAAACGATTCGACATTGGCTTACTGTGCAATTTATAAAAAATATAATTAAAATCTTATATTTAATTAGACTCTAAAATTTATTTAAAATTTATGAAGCCTTAAATTTCTTCAAAATATAAATATAGATCATATAATAACTCTACTATATGAATATAGTGCAATATCTACAAGGAATGATAATTTGATATGGTAATATAAAAAAATTTTAGCACCTTCTTCTACATATTCTCAATGAGCTAGGAATTCATCAAAGAAATAACTTAGTGACATAAAATTTTAAGTTTTCTCAAATATTCCTCATTGTGGACTTGAGGTGTCGAGTAATTTGGTCGTAACTTTCTCAATATGTATACTTTCAGGACGTGTTTTGAAATCGTTCACCGAATTTTGTAAATAAAGACTCATCGGTCTTTGGGGCAAATTATTATTATTAGCTTGTCTTTCGACTCCCACAGGAATCTGTTGAGTTTTAATTTCGTTTATACCGGTCACGGAAAAATTGGTTTCCAAAAGCGGCTTTTTCAGGGTTGAGTTGGGCCAATTATTATTAAAGTTTTGAAATCCGCCCTTCTCAGGCGGGCTTCTTACCGGCGTTGGCGGTTTCACGAGAATTTCTGCTTCTGGATCACTTTTGTCATCAGTTTCCTCTTCTTCGACCTCTTCCTCTTCCTCTTCTTCACGTTCTTCCAGTTCAGGCTCTTCTCTCAGATCCTCCATTGACTGAAAAGAGAAATCATCCATTTTTAAGGGCTTATGATTAAAGTATACATTCGTTAAAACACCGCAGGGCAAAGGAAGCGCACATTAGAAAGGATTTTCGACAAAATAAAGGTGACTGTGAGAGATTCTCAGAAATTGCATTCCAGTTGGCATCGCAACGCAAGAAGGAATCCCCGATAACACTTAAAGTTGCTGTAAGGTATCTGCAATATTTGTATTGTTTCTACAATTTTAAGTGCAATCGGCGAAAGAGTTTATCGAGCAGAGCTTTTATAATATTAAACTCTCGTCAATGGAAACATTTTTTTAAGAAGTGTTCTAAAAGATATAGTAGAAATAATCTTCAAGTAATGATAGTATTAGATGTGGAAGTAAGCAACAAAAACTTATATCTATAGAAAGAGTTGCTGGTTTTTCAGGACCGCATTGATTTCAGGAAAAATTTTTATTGAAGAAATGGTAAAGCCACCCAATAAGCCATGCAAGCCATGTCCAGTTGAAAAAAACAGAAAAATCTTTACAAATGGGTTTGGTTTCGGAGGTTTAGAGGCGAGGCCTGTATTTACCACAAGGAGTTCCTTCATCTCAGGTTCCTCCTCTGCTGCAATAATAAATAATGTAAAGTTACTTTAAGATCCAATTACATCAAACTTGTATAATGGTGTATTTATTAATTCAATTTGAGCTTCATGCATAATATTTAGACCGAAAATGTTGAAAGTTTTTGCTAAACAAGTATCGTTCCTTTCACACCAGGCATTATGATTTGGGATTGTAATTGTTGTTTATAAACATGCAAGTTGAAGGAAGTTATGATGTACCTTTCGCATGAACTTTCTTATCATTGACCATATCTGCTTTTGAATCAGAGGTTGGCAGAGGCTTGTATTCCTTAGAAACTGGTTTGTGAATGCCATTTGGTCTCTTGTCATCTTCGGTGACAGGCTTGAAGCCAACACTTTTAACTCCAGCTGACCCCATTATTGAGTCATTGTAAGGCGGCTGCCACCTTTGGGATCCTGTGGAACCCGAGCGGGCTCTTTTTCTCATTTTGTCTTTTCGCGCACTTCGTAGAACTTCATATATACAACCTAAAACCGCAGCTACAAAAACACAAGAGAGTACGATGAAGATATATGTCCCGGCTCCTTGTTCCACTTGGGTTGCGTCCGAGTACTGGGCAATGTATTTTATCCTCTCTGGCGGGTCCTCTACCCACGCTTTGTCCCTGCTCTGCAAACATTAATTCAAATGATAAATCAATCATCAAGTATCAATCACATAGACAGGAATCAGTTCGTTAAATGAGGAACCTAAAACCACTCACTACACTATCGTTCGTTGGATGTTCCAGTCCACGTGGTTGTACGTTAAAAGCGGAACACTGTGCACTTCGAACTCCCGCTGGCATCGACACCCTGACAGTTTCACTTCCCTTCTTTGTGAAAAGCATATATTCTTCAAGAGGCTTCATAATAGCGCCATCGTTAATCGAAACGACAACATCTGCAAATTAAAAAGAAATCGTTACTTGTTCTTTTCATATTTGAAAAATGTTATCTTGTTGATTACTCACTACTGAGACATCCGGTATAACTTTTGTAAGGGCTAAATCTAGGATCAGTGGTGTTTAAACCCCCTATCTGGATCTCTGTAATACCCGGACTGTCGTCATTTTCTTTGTTGTCATCGTCGTCTCCTGAGCTAAGTACCGGAAGAGGTTGCAGCTGAACTGGCTCTCTATCAATCTGTGACGAAAAGAAAATTTGTTCGTATTTCAGAATTAATCAGTTGATGACGACTTTTGGGAGTACGCCGGAAGGACGATGATATATAACTAAACTTACCAAAAGCGTTGCGCTGTTGTTGACCCGAGTGTAATAAACACTATGTCTTGCCCCGTTCAGGAAGTTTCTGTCAAGACGTACACCATAAGTCAGACCTTCTCTGTCCTCTTCGAAGTTCAAATGGCCTTCAGACGTTAAAGCCACCAAGAGATAGTAGCTTCTTCTAAAATATAATAAAATTGTGTAAATATTTGAATTATTTATAGATTATTGAATTATTTATAGACCTTCAAAAACAAGTGACTAATTACTTATTCTCTGTTTGGAGTAAAAGTAGAGCCTGCGTTCTTTGTCGATTGTTATCTGTTGTCGAGAAGGCCAACTGAACTTTGACTTGATAGACTTCGCCTTCAAGGTCGAACTCTCGTTGAAGGACGCTTTCGCCACTGAAATCGGCTCCCTTTTCTGTGAAATTTTTAATAAGGAAAATTATGCCAGGAAGTAGTTCTATAGACTTTGGAAAACCATCAATTAGAATAAGAATTTACCCTCAACACAATTCTCTCCAAAGTAAGATGTCAACTCGCAGTTGCAAGAGGACTCCTGTTTGCCAAAGTCTTCTGTACAGATTCCCATATTCTTGCAAGGCATACTGTCGCACTTCATGTTACAGTTTGGAAGAACTCCCTTGCTGCCTTCGTGATTTGCCTCGTTTGCTAAACCTGGGAGATCTACTTGGTATTTACCAATCATCAAACCCCTAAGACAACCCACGTATCCTTCAATCAAGTGGCCTTCATCTCCCACTCGCAACAAGTTATCTGGATCGAAACCACCTAGGTTCACCTGTGGAATATGATTGTTAATATTAAAGACATCAGTAATTTATTTCATCAATCTGGAGTAAAGGATTATTATTATTACCTGGAAATAATCCGTTGGTGGTGCTGGCGGCCTTTGTGGAGCCAAAACCTCTTTCTTCGGATTAACCCAGGGCTTATTAGAGTAACTATCGAGCATCAAAGGCACTTCGTCTAGAGTAACATTGTATTCATTTACATGTACAGTCGTTGATTTTTCAGTGCGAACAATTGCTATTTGAATCGAGATACCAGTGTTGACATCTAAAATCATCAATAAAGTTGTTAAGAGTTACATCTCTCTCATTAGTCAATTTTTATATCTCTTTCTATAAAATAACCCACCTGGACATTCGACAGTGATATTTTTAATTTCGTTTCCAGCATTAAATAAGTAAATTATACGAGTGCCGTTTGATATGTACAGGTGCATAAAGTTATTTAGATTATCATTGGCGTAGAGAATCAAGGAGTTCTTGTCATAAGTTCTCAGGTTGATGAGAATGTTTTCTTGCAACATACTCTTCAGAAGCATCTTTTCATCATCCTCATCTGATCCGAAGTAATTCTTTTTCAGAAAGGCGGAAGGTGATGTGAAGGTCAGAGCCTTGCTGTTTATATCTGGAAGAGTACAAATACAAATTAACGATCTATAAAAAGTCAATTAACGACGAATGGCTTAATTCAATTCCTAGATTCTGAAATACCCGACGAGTCATTAACTTACTGGTTTCACAATAAGTGCCTAAATGGGCCCATTTATTCTCACAAACACATTCAAAATTGCTCCAGAGCTCCACACATTTGGCGTTGTTTTTGCACTTGTTGGGTTGGCAGGAAGGCTTGCAGTCTTTTATGATTTCGGATAAGTGAACAGACATGTAACTGTGAATATCCAAAATTTCGCCGTTTACCACTAGTCCACGGAAACAACCGATAAGACCTTGTCTGACAGAAGATGTCCTCAATTGCTCACTAAATTAAATATCAGGATTTAGTGAAAAATAAGAAGAGGAATTATTTTCCGAGACGTTTAAAGATTCATATAAATAGATCCTTACGCAGTCGCTCCACCGATGAACATTGATCCCTCGAAAGGTCCGAATTCTTCTTCCGGCAAGAGATCTACCATTTCTTGGTCAGTGTTGATCATAAATCTAACATGGTGATCATTGTAATCAATCCAAATTTTCTGCCACTCGCCATTGTTGAGTTTTCTTCCACTCTTTACGTCAAGAACTCTTACTGCTCCCGTGTTCAAAGTGAAATTGAATGTTAGACTGTAGTCTGAGGTCAATGCTACCATGAATGATGGATAGTTGCTTCTGATGGGAGGCTGATACAGAAGAATTGCATTTTCTCCAGTTGTCCGAAAGCTAAAGGCTATATCACCTTTTCGCCAGCCTGGAACCTCGATGTATGATTGCGAGGTAGTGAAAGTTACTACATATTTCTGAGTATCTGCAAGGGATAGAGAAGATAAGAGTGATAAGTCTCAGTGTGAAAAAATTAGGTTTTGCTATTTTACAAACATTTCTAAGAAGTTTGTTATTAATTCAAGACTCTATTGGACAGATATATGCTTTTCAGAGTAGTTCTGACTTGTTTCGACGCATTCCAAAGGCCCTAAAGTGATTCTTCCTTGAGCATCTTCTTCCAAGTCCCTTTGTTGCAGAAATACCATCTTTGTGACTCCAAGAGATTCGGGACTTTCGTAATAGCCTTCGTCAGAGAGCCATTTTCCAGCTGAGACATCGCAGTTGCAACTGAGGTTGGGGTCCACACAAGTTCTGTTCACTTAAAAGGAAGATCATCTGTAATTAATCACAAATCTATTCCGGCCAAGAAGATGATGAAAGACATCTTCTCAATTTAGAAACATCCAGATTTTGCTTAGTTTGAAAGTTGTGAAAAAATTATTAAAAGACCTTCACACTTACTTCCACAAGGACAGGATCCTCTAGTCACATTTCCGATGTAATCTACAGTCGTTTCCTTAGAACCGTGGAACCACGTTGCACTATGTAATTCCAAAGGAGCTTTATAGCAATCGTATTTAACATACTGACTACAGTAAAGGGAGTGGGAAATTAATTCTTGCAGCATCTCAGCTGAGAACTCCCTGTACTTGATGCTAAAGCTGAAGTCGTGTTCAGTACTCGATCTGACGTCAACTTGAGATGGTAGATTGTGTTCGACAATTGTTTTGGTTGCATCCTCAATTGATTGAAATTCACATTTAACCCATGCAGGAGGAAATTTACCGTTGCCATCTATGTCAATTCTGTAAACGTTGTCTACTGAAATTCCCAGAAGAGCCAGTTCTTCACAAGTTTTCCTGTACAATGCTGTAAATGAGGTTTTAATTAGTTATTCTCCTTCATTCTGCTAGATGTATTCTAGTTCAATAAGTGTTTATTCGAAGGTAACAAGTGTTTATTATGCAACTAACAAATGTAGACCAACCAGATGCTCTGAGAAAAAGCAGGTTGCTATTGTTCATCTCACTGAGTTGCTGTCAACCGTATATGGAGAATAATTTTAGAATATTAAGTTTCTTACCAAAGTGACAATTCTTGCCCACGTATCCAGTATCTGTACAGTCGCATGTAATCCGATCTTCCTTAACAGAACATTTGCCTCCATGCTCGCAGGTATTAGGTCTTGTACATGGATCCACAAATTGGCAATTATCTAATGCGACTTCCCCAACTACTCTTTCCGTATTAATAACGTATCTTGGTTCTATCCTTTGGCCATTAACCGTGATCTCTCTCATACAACCCACCAGACCTGTTACGATGAAATGAGTTGCTCATGACTTCTCAAATTAATTATAATAATACTAATTATAATAACCATTTGCAGATAGAGGGAGCCTTACCAGCATTGCCATTGCCACTGCCAATGATGACCTTGTTACCTAATTCAAATGTCATTGCAAAGAGTTTGCTCTGCTTGTTTCTGTAGTCGACTAAAATGCTCAGTTCTCCTTTTGTATAATTCAACTCTATAGCATGCCAGGACGTATTGTAAGGCGGAAACTTTACGGAAGTGGAAACCGTGACGTTTTCAATGAGAACAGGTTTTAGGTTGAAGCGCATCTCATCGTTTACCAATCGTAACTGGAAGAAAATAAACATAGAGTAATTTCTAGTAATATTCAGGGATTTATAGATTTCTTGTAAAATATAATCACCTCCCAATATCCCAAACCACGTTCGCTTTTAACGTCTCCTGAAGCAACGACTGCTACTGACTTCGAGCTCTTAAAATCAAAGTTGAACTGAAGTGAATCAGTGCTCTCAATAGGCCACCATATGTGACTTCCAGCGAAAGGATATGTAATCGGAATGACATCTACATCAGCCTCGTAAAATTCTGGCTTCAGTACTCCTATGTAATGAACCATTGGATTCAAACGTTTAAGTTCATAAATAATAGACTTGTCATTGAAGAATACGTATTTCAAAGATCCTGAAAAATAGATGTACGGTCGTCACTTATTGTAAAGTTCTAGACTTAATTATCTTCAGCCTTTCAAATTATATTTTCAATTACCTGCAAAATTGTTGTAAGACAAGAGACCTTCCTTTTTATGTAACTCAGGTCCTCCACCTATGTATATTTCTGGATCAATGATTATGTTGTAATTTTCGCCAGGGACTTCAAAAACTTTGACCTCGTCATTCAGGCTGATATACACTAAAGAAATGTTGTGGAAAATGGTTAAGTTGTTCCAATAATTCATTGTTACATGCTCGCCAAGAACGGCGCTGATTTTTGAATCATGACCAAAATCTAATTCGACGTGGACGGATGAATTAATTATAGAGGCTGCGATGTAATGAACGGTGTTATCAATTTCTCCAGATGCGTAAAAAAGGGCAGAGTCGTCCCAGTTTGTCTGCGAAAAAATATAACATACGTTTACATTTAATATTTTCTTAACTGTCCTAACTTAAAAAAGTGATGTTACCATATATCGAACACATTGTTGTCGAAAACCTGATTGGTTTAGAAATTGCGCGAATTGTGTGAATATACCGAATTTGAAAACTATCTTCAGAATGTTTTCGTTGTCAGAACGATTGCTGTCACGGTATTTCAAGGAATTTTATGAAATTTATTGTGATTTTCAGAAATTTTAAGGTATTTTACAAGTTATGTATTGGGATTTTATAGAATCTTAAGAAATGTAAAGGGTTTTGGCGGGGTTTAATTAAATTTTCAGAAATTATGAAGTATTTAACGAAATTTTCATGGAATTTAAAATAATTTTAAGGAATACCAAGTGATTATATGATATTTTGTGGAATTTTAAGTAATTTGAAGAACTCTTAATGAAATTTTAAAGAAAGGAGGATGAGTTAAAAGGAGGAGAGATTTTAAGTGGATTTTCAGGTATTTTAAGAGGTTTAATGAGATTTCATGGAATTTTGAATAATGTTAATCAACTTAAAAGGGTTTTACGAAATTTATTGAGATATTAATTGATTTCACGGTATTTCGAAGAATTTTATGAAGTTTTAAGGGATTTAAAGATATTTTATAGGATATCAAGTAATTTTAGAGACTTATAAGGGATTTTACGAAATTTTAAGTAATTTTAAGAGATTTTATAATATTCCATAGGATATTAAGTTATTTTAAGGACTTAAGTGATTTCAAGGGATTTACAAAATTTCAGTGGATTTTTAAGAATTTCAAGAGATTTCATGTTATTTTAAGGAACTTTATGGGATTTGATGATATTTTGGGGAATTCTAAGTAATTTTAAGGATTTTTATTTTCAGAAATTTTAAAGGATTTGGTGAGATTTCATTGAATTTTCAAGAATTTTAATGTATTTAACGAGATTTCATGAAATTTTGAGTAATTTTCAGAGATTTAATGGGACTTTATGGATATTCAAGTAATTTTAAGGGATATAACGATAGGTTGTGGAATTTTAAAGAATATCAAGTGATTTTACGAAATTTGAAGGAATTTCACCAAATTTTGAAGGATGCTAAAGGGATTTTAAGATATTATATGGGATATTAAGTAATTTTAAAGACTTCTGAGGGATTCAAGGGATTTTACGGAATTTCATGGAATTTTCAGGACTTTTAAGAGATTTACTGAGACTTCATGGTATTTTGAGTAATATTAAGTAATTTTACGAAATTTAAAGGAGGTTCACCAGATTTTAATGGATATTAAAAGGATTTTAAGGAATTTTATGAAACTTATATAGAGGTTTCTGAAATTAGATAAGGAATTACGAGTTTCTATATTTCAAAAATTATAAATTCTGAATTATTTTGTATAATACTTTTGAAATCCCTTAAAACATTTTAAAATCCTTTAATTTGAAATTTTTTTAAATCCTCTGAATCTTTTTAACAAAAGGTGTACAAAAACGAGAAATTAATCGCGCGCAGAGCGCGCGGATCATAGTTGCTAGTAAACTTAAAAAATTATTTAGCGTCGTATTTAATACATATATAATAAATATTATGAAAACCTACTTTGAATGCGAGACTAATTCTGTTCACTGAAGAATGAACACGGTCCTTCCAATCGTAGACACGAAAAGACACATATGATGAACCTCGTAAAGTGAGAATTGTTGCAGCTGTAAATTCATACATAGTTTGTTTAAAACTCATTTATTATTCATAAATGTGTGTAAAAACGTATATATACTGAAAATATTTATGAGAAATATATAGTAATCGTTATGCATTAGCATTCAATTTATTCTACCCGTATTTATTATTTTATCCATGTTTTTGCTCCTCTAAAATATAATCTACTGTAGTTTCCCTCCATCCACATATATACCTAATCCTCATACTCTTTCCCTTCTATATTCCCTTCGAATCAACAACTTCTTTCCAGCTATATTCGTTCTTTTGTCCTTTGACCTTCTTTTCCTTCACTCATTCCTTCCATTCCTTTCTTTGTTTTCATTCATAATATTCCTTATTGATAATATTCCTTTTACATCTTCTCTAACTAATTTTTAACGTGTAATTACAGATTTCCATTGAAATTCAAATCTCACGTACTGTATACATCACAGCGCTCTCCTTCGTATTTGGTCCCAAAGCAATCACAAGTATAGCTGTAGTAGTGATTGACACATTGACTTCCTATGAAACAGAGGTTTTCTCGAGTATAACATCTGTAATGCAAATTTCGTATATTCACGTGACATCCCATGCTAAGAAACTATGAATTGCTTATCATGTGAAGAAAACAGATATGTTAATAGAAATGATAATATGCTTACTTATCAATACAGCCTTCTTTAACATTTTCGTGTTTTGTAGCAATAAGTGGACGGATTGGAAGAAGATCACTAGCTGACTTGCCAGAACTGAGAACCATGTCTCTAATACAACCGACAAAAGATTCGATTATATATTTCACTCCATGTAAACGCTCCTCTGAACTCAAGCCTAAATTCAAAACAATCTATATTTAAATAATCATGTTGCTGTATATATTTTTCGCAACTTTGAATTTTTAAAAGAATACTTTTACCTCCAATTAAAACAACGGATGCTAATTCTTCAGAAACTCCATAATTTACGATGCGTTCCAGAACTTCAAGGCTTGTCTCTGCTTGTTTATCATCCACTCTGGCAATCAGTTTCGCCCCATGGACATCAATTCTTACCAAAACACTGTGCCACTCATCTCGATTTAATCCTTCGCCAACAGTCAAACTGGTCGATATTTTTCCGAAGACATGGACTACCTTCAATTGACCTTTTTCGACGATTACGTATAATGCGTAGGGATCAAGGCTTTCAGGTCTGTCCTTGACACTATGGTACACCAGTAATCCATGAGGTAATCTTGTTCGGAATTTAAACGATATTTCTCGACATAATCTGTACAAAACGCAATAATCTAAATATATTCTATTCCAGTATATATTAACTAAAATAAATTATATACAGAAGTAACTTACCTCAGTTGGAACGTCTTGATTCCACTACCATCCAACTGGATGAAAGTATTGCTCTGGGCGAACATGAAAGTCTTCTCATAACCAGATTCCATAAACGTTAATTCCTTGAAGAAAGATTATGCAAATGAATTATCATTTCAGATGAATGTCTGAATTTAAATGTCTTTATCTCCATGAAATTATTCTAATAATTATCGAAAAAATGTTGCTCTCTACCTTTTCTCTTTTGTGCTTTGGTAGAGGAGGTTTTGTAGGTTTTGGAGGTGTAAAAGTAGGCACTGGTCTGCTTGTCGTAGTTGTAGATGGAGGACTCGTTGTAGTAGAACTTGTAGTTACAAAAACACTACCCTTTGTTACCATGTAGGATGGCAAAGTGTCTAAAAATAGTCCAAAAGAAATTTTTAATGAAAGTAGCGAAGATTAAGTTTTCAGTTTTATTGTTATTATTATTATTATTAAATTACTTACGATCCGCGCCACCGACGCAATGATGAAGGCACTCAGTTTCGGAATGGAACCTGTTCTCATTGCCTAAGCAACCACCATAGAGAAAAGTTCTGCATTTTGCTTCCGATATGTTGTAAGTCCACTTGTGAATGAAATGTTTGCAAGGGCCAGTCTCTGTTTTGAGTAAACATCTGTCGGGTAAACTTCTTTTTGTGGTAAAAGATTCGACTTCGTCTGACGCATCTACTTCTGGAGAATTGGTTTGATTTGCGATGGTGACTCCCAATAGATTCCTCAGAATAAGGATCCCAAGGACCCACATCTTGCGGTTGATCATTCTCCTTCATTCGCTGAAAACAAAAATTATCTTTTTCTAACATAGATTTTCAAATTATTTTTTATTTTACATTAACTCGTTGTGGTCATCGGGGGTCCAAAGGACCCCACGCAAACTTTACGGTTAAGTCCCATCAAACTCATCAAACTTATCTCATTCATTTTACAAGTTTCGTCTCAATTTTTCACTTCAATCTTCAAAATAAAGATTCTTCTTTCAAAGCTCGCTATGAAACTAATTTTTTTTAAATTATACTATTTTGAGAGTACAACCCCGTAAATATTTTTTCTTTATTTCAAAAATTCAATTTTTTATGGATTTTTTAATGAAACAAGTCAAATTTTTCATTTTTGTTTTCCTCACGTTTTTTCAACATGAAGAATTTTAAATAAACAATAAAAAAGTATTGGATTGCAAAGAAGAGGCCTTAAACTGAAGTCTCGCGCAAGGATCAAGTCGATACGTCAAAAAAAGGGGAAATGGCAACAGTTTTATCTCCGGCGGGGTCCATTGGACCCCCTGTGATCCTCCCGTTATTTTTCGGAGGTGTGACCACAACGGGTTAATAATTGGTGTGTCCTTGTTAAAACTTCAGAGGATTCGCTCGTGAAGCCTAATTATAAAAGATGTTTGATTACTACCTGCCCTTAAAATAATAAGCGCATACAAGTGTTAAATAATTCTTCTTCCTGTTTCAATAGGACGAGAGTGCAGTTAGTCTGGGTTTAAAATAGCGATTCTATTATGCCAAGGTTCACGGTTTCCCCCCTCGAGAATCACTGCTTTACCATTTCAAAGTAATCACAGATAATATAATTACGTACTATCCGAAAAATGAAGACAGGATTTTTAGTTAAACATATTAATGAACAGAAATTTCTTTCTTCCGTTTTTTTAAAATGATCTCTACACTTTTTCATTTTCTTTATCTCCATGACTTTATCTGGGTATCGGCTAAGGTATTCAGTCCACGTTAACGCCCACGCGCTTTTTCCCTAAAGCACTTAAAAACCACTTCCTTCCGGCCGGAAAGCCTGCCCGGTACATAGATGCATTTTCGCGATTGAGATCAGCCTTTTTGGATTTACGACTTCCGATACTCAACACGAAATCGAAACCTTAGGTAGCATAAAAATATTATGTTCATACAGTTGAATAACTGTGCTTTGAATGATAATATGGAAAGATTTTCCACTGTTTTATGATAAGTCTGCTTTTTTCAGAGATTAGGCACGTCTTTATTCTAAGAAAGCTGGAACGCTAACTTATAGCAAAAATTGTTGGAACAATTTCATCCTACAACAATAATTTCATTTCCGATCCCATATCTCTTACTCAGCTTATCAGAGATCTAAAAATACTCCGATCAATGAATCAATTTCTACGAGTTGTCGTAAATAGTCACAAATAAAATACGCCTGAGAACTAAAAAATATATTTATATATTTACCTAACGACATATATTACTGCTTGCTCATGCATGATTAATCACAAATGTCTGTGGAGACAGACAGAAGAAAATCGATTATTCCTATGTTGTTATCATCTCTGATAAAATTGAAGTAGATTCAAGAAGAACCGGTCTTCAATCGAATGGTGATTTACGAAGACATGCTTATTCATAAATCACTCGAAAGCACCTAATCTGTCACCAAACCTACAAACCGATCGGCTATCGTTATATCATTCAAATGCAAACACTAAGCTGATAAATAAAATGTATTTTCTTCATTTTCAAAATCGTTTCAGCCGGAAGAATTTTACTATAATTTATATTTGTACATTTCAGAGGCATTAGCTGAAAATTATTTTGATATATTTCATGAATTTCATCAATTGTATTTAAAATGAAGCTGATTTATTCTTTCCTTAACATTTCACTTATAATCATATGATAAGTTACATAATCATATGTATTACGGCCTCTGATTTTACGAATATTCCTTGCGCAATTCATGAAAATCATCAAACTCGTTTCTAAAGCTAACTGAATCTAAAAGTTGTTCAATTTTTCTCGTTTCGCGAAAAAATCATCGCAGTTATTTATCTTAATAGATAATTTACGGATTTAACAAAAGTACTTATTCTCTTCTCTGTATATCTTTTATGAATAAAAATGAAGAACTAATTAAGCAAAAGTAATTCGCCGAAATTCATTTCAGTAATTCGATTTGAAGAGGTCACGGTTAATTGAGGAAGATAACATAAATCATCGCCTGCTAGGCGGCACTTTATCATGCCTTGTAAAAATTTTTTATGGGTTGAATTATACGGGTAAATTCCTTTTCACGATTTTTTTCCTCTGCACTTTAAATAATAATAAAATAAATATTAAAATAATTATGTAATCGGTCTGTCCTTTAAAAATAATCATCTAAATTTTGCAACATAATTTTGCTTAAGAAAAATTCTAGGATACTAAAATTTTATGGTCTCATCTCAAAAGAACTGCAGGTGTTACCATTCTACGTTACAGGAGCATTTTTTTCAAGGACACACAAGTCCATTATTCACTTAAGTAGCAATAAATTAAATGCAGACGATGTAAAACGAGATGAATGACGGGATGAGAATAGCACTATAGAGATTGATTCTTACATGTGAATTTTATTTTATCTCGCAATGCTTTTGATGTTAGCCAAGTTTGAATTTGTTATTTTAAATTGAGACAATAAAATATTTTACAAACAGAATTATTTTCTTCTATTTTTTCAGTTTTTTTTTTCATTCAGAAAAATCTGATCATAAATTGCACTGAAATTCTAAGAGTTGTTATTGTCCCTTGTTAGGGATCCCTAGCGAAAGCTTCGGATTGAAATTTATTCTGAACCAATCCGAAATTTTCCGAATGATTCCGGAATATGCATCCGAACCAAATAGTTTCACTCCGATCTATTCCGAAGGAAGTTTTCAATCCGCATTAATCAGAATTAATCCGAACTTTCAATCCGAATAAATCCGGTCAATCCGAATAAATCCGATTTTTTTAGAATCATTCGGATTGATTTGGATAGACCGGATTCATTCGAATTAAAAGTTCGGATTGATTTTGAATGGGCCTCGGATTAATTTGGATTGAAAACTTTCTTTCGAATTAGATCGGAATGAAACTTTTTGGTTCGAATACAAATTCCGGAATGTAAAATTTCAGATTGGTTCAGAATGAATTTCAATCCGAATCTTTCGCTAGGGATACTATTGACCCCTGTTAGGGGTTGTTACTGACCCTGATAAGATTGTTATTGACCCATGCCACAAGTTTTTATTGACTTTTTCTTAGTGTTGTTACTAACTATTTCTCAGGTACTTATATTTTCAGTTGATGAGTTTCTTATTAGTCATTGTTAATCTACCGTACAAACTAAAAAGATACATAAGTCCAATCTCACTCGAACTGAGAAAATCGAGAATAACTATTTGCCCAAAGAA
>JAUESH010000039.1:18719039-18746987 GCA_032275165.1 Synergus magnus
CGCATGCGTCGCGTTCGGCATCTGATTGGTTGCTATTCGCGCGAAGTTTAAAATGCTAAAACATATTTTTATTGTTTATTATAAATAATGGCATATTAACTTATAAAAATGTCAATTAGATCGAAATTAATGAATTTTGATAAAAATACAAATTAATCAAATGCTTATTCAAATGAAGGCCAAAGGATATTTTTATATCTGATTAAATTGTCAATCTCCCACCTAAGGCAATAAGGTTAGACCCTCTACCATCGGTAAAACAGTCAGACAGCTGCTGAACTTGTATTGACTGGAGCGTTTTCTTCCTGTAAATCTATTTCGCCTGAGTTTAAGTGTTTTCGTTCAATTTCTTAAAGAAACAAATTAACACTGGATATTTAAGTGGCATTGTGAACGTAAATTTGTAAAAAGTAGCTGTAAAGCTAAAAGAATTGAAAAGTAACGAGTGTTTTGTCGACCAATGCGAGTGCAATCGGCGTCGTACGCCAGGCGAAGTAGACAATGTTGTCGGTAACGCGCATCGTTCTAAGCCGAATGTGCGGCTTAGAATATGTGAAATCGAGAAAAACAAGCTCGGAGATTGTGCAATTTAATAACTGAAGAGCGTAATTGAATCTCGAGAAAAGGAATATACTTGTGGAGCTCCACTATTTGTCACGTGGCTCTATTTCTTTCCAGGACATCAAAACTTAATTGGAATTTGAACTTGGAATTTTGACTAGCTCGTTTTTTAAAAATATAAATTCGTTTTTCTAACAGAAAAATGGGGAAAACAAGGGGTGTGCACGAAACCACTCCTGAACTAAGGAATCGGATGGTGGGAATGTATGAAGCGGGTCTTGGTCTGCGAGAAATCGCAGCCGCCGTTAATTGTTCTGTAAGATCAAATTTTTAACTTTTTTTTCTATAAATAATATAGTGGAAATTAACTAATATGAAAATATTGCAATATTAGTTTCCAAAAATAATGATCATTTAATATTATAAGGTGTCATAGATTTTCTAGTCGATTTCATTATTTAGTTATTATTGAAGTACAAAATATTGAGATATTTACTATTTTATTCTCTCTAAATCTTAAATAGTTGAATCTATTTTCAATATAGTTAATTTTAATTAATTATTAAATAAATATAACTAATGCAGATTTAGAGAGTTGAAGTGTATACATAAGGTAAATAAAAAAATAATAGGATACGGCATCAGTTGATTTTACCATCTTATGATCTGTAATCATATACTAATATGTGTAAAATATTTATAATAATATATGTTCATCTTAAAATTTCAGCAAAGAACAGTAAAGAGATGGTTAAATCGTTTCGATAAAGAAGGGACCGTAGAGACACGAGACCGTTGTGGCCGTAAAAGAGCCACTACTAGTGAACAGGATGAAGCCATCATTCGACTTGCGACTCAAACTCCGATAACAGCAGCGAAAGCTGTGCTTCCAGCACTAGGCCTCTCGTGTTCCGTTGACACAGTGAGAGAAAGACTGCATAAAGCTGGAATTCATAATTGGAGTCCGTCACGCAAGCATATGCAAAGAATCCCTTTAGGGTCAGTTGGTTGCAAAATTTACTGCACTCTCTCTTTTCCTCTGTACCTCGTCTCCTATTATAAAGATTCAAGCTTTAATAACATTAATATGTCAAATTATTAATTTATAGAAATGACACTGATGGAGCAGCTATTCAGCAAGCAGTGTGGCGCCCTACAGGAACGCAACTTGGGAAGAAAAAGGGCGGGAAAGATGCGAATAAGACTAAAAAAAGTGGATCCTCTCCAAAGAAAAAAGTGGCGCCTCGTAAGATAAGAGCGAAAGATCTTTATGTTGGTGATGGCGCACCTGCAGAAACGCTAAAACAACCAGTTGTGCATCCTAACTTTGTCTTCCCTCAGCAGAACATTCAACAACAACCTAGCAATGAAATGCAAACGCCTTCTCAGTCGTTATCCTCCCAAGTGATATTTGCAAGTACTCTGGACCTAGTTCAGCAACCGCAACCTCTTTACCATCACTCAGGACTAAACGTTCCTCAAAATTGGCCCCTAGACTTAGTCCAGAGTAGTCATCATTATTCACAGGTAACTAAAATTGAAGGGCTCTATCAAAAGAGAACCTGATTAAACTTACGTTTTAAGTAAAAAGGGCTTCTTATGAAATGCTGAAGCATTTTTATTTACAATCTCATATTTACGTTTTAGGGTCAACAAAGCACAATGCAACATAATCAACATTTGCAGCATCTTCATCCTCACCAGGAACTTCAATCTCGTCCTGAACAACAGCAAGAGACTGAACATCAAGTTTGTCAGCAAATTGATGAACAAAATGCGCCACAAAATATCCATCCTCATCATCACAGTATAGAACAACAGTCCCAACAAGTGCAACAGTCGCAGCGACTTTCTCAAACTTCTTTGTCTGGTTCACAAGATATTTCTGAAGGTTGTTCAAATTCGAGTAGCTCGAACGATATTAGTCAAATGTCAAGCGACAAACATGATTCAGCGAGAGATTCGTCAAAAAATGCAGAAGAGAAGTCGGAGAGAGGAAGGAAAAAGAAGGGTGGCAAAGTGAAAGGAACGCTGGAAACCAGCGTTGAAATTCGGAATCGGATGATTGGAATGTCGGAAGCAGGACTTTCAACTTTATCTATCGCCTTAGCGATCAATAGATCTGTACGTAAATACTGTTATATCTTTTAAGCTTTTAATTTCCGAACGAGAATTACTATAAATCTTGTCTTGCAGGAGCGAACAGTTAAGAGGTGGCTGGAACGTTGGCATAAAGAAGGAAACGTTCAAACGAAAGAGAGAAAAGGACGGAGAAGAATAACGACTAAAGAAGAGGACGAAGCAATTATTGCAATGGCAACACAGCATCCGTTAACTGCTGCAAAATATGTTGCACCCGCTTTAGGACTGAAGTGCAGCGTCGACACTATTAGAGAAAGGCTTCACAAAGCTGGCATCCATAGTTGGAAGTTAGGAAAGAAACAAGGGTATGTATACCATTAGCAAGAGATTTTTGAAATTGTATTTCTAACTTGATAAAGCCACAATAAGAGACAAATGTCATTCCAAAATGTTTCAGCGAGGGCAATGCAGTTCACACCGTCCATCTTTGGCAACCCAGTGGAAACCGTCCCAACAAGCCAAAGCTTCTTGGTGACAAGAAAAAGAAATCTTCTTCAAACAAAAAACGGGGTCAGATCCATGATGATTCGCAAAAGCGGATACCTAAGAAGAAGAAAGTCGAGAATTTACCCTCGAAATCAGTTCCACCACCCGCAAACATGATCCCTGAACAAAACAACATGCAGTTTCAGAATCAGAACACGCGTATGTTAAACTATTATATACTTAAACTTAAATACTTAAGCTATTTGAATAAATTTATGATGGCCAAATTCATAAACAATAATTTAACTAATTTCATTTTGATAACCACTATCTAGTGGTACCTTATGTTTCAGCTCCATCTATAATGCAACCACTTCATACTCTTCCCGCGACCTCCATACTCACTCATTCACAACCAATGCCCGAGGATCCACAAGGACCTCCTCCAGGCCCGACGCCTATGCAACCAATGGGTCCGATAATGCAGCAAAGACCTGATTGTAGACTTGTGCCGGCTGTGGGACTTCCTGCTTCAAGTCAAGCAAACAGTGTCTATCCATCATGTATGGTGGCTAACAACACACACGCAGGTCATATGGAACAAACAGATCCATTGAATTATGAACCCTATATTTGGAGCTTTTGAATCAAGTAAGACATGCGTAACATACCACGACCAGTATTGAGACTACGTTTCTAATTTTAAGAGGGATTCTTCGTTAAGCATTTGGAAGAAAAATTAATTTGTTTTCAGTAGGTAGGTTTTTAGTAGAGATAAATCTATGCCTCGGTGAGTGCTCCCTTTTAGTCACAATCTTAATTGCTATTTGAAAATTTCCGTAATATTAATACGGAAACGTGATCTCTTTATTGGATAGGTATTGAGATTTTATGACTCTATTTTATAAATTAATACATACATATCGGTAATTCTCCAGAAAGTGGTAACTTTTAAGCTAGCGCCTGATCCAGACCTCTTTTCATTATTTTAAATGGAATCGGTCCACAATTGTGTACATACATATTTCTGGTATAAGTCTAGTCCATTATTCGTAAAAAAAGATGATGAAAATGGAAATTTTGTGTTACAGGGAGGATTTTTTAGCATGATTGGTGTAATTGTTAATTTAGAAACAAATTTTATTGAGACAAGTTTACTGAGTATTTGACTCGTAATATCCATTATAGAAAATATTGATTTCATCAATATGTTGATGAAAATATTTATTTTAATGATTTTTCTTACGATAAACGTTCTAAGTGTATTTTTTGGGGGTATTTCAACAGATTTATCTAGTTTCGTAAGTAAAACAAATTTATATTAATTTCGCCTATGACATATATTTAAAAAAAGTTATCAACTGGAGAAACCAATGTAACCTTCTTGTGGAGAATCACCAATATATGAAAATTTTATAAATCTTATCAATGCATAATAGCGCAAACCGTGATTTCGTCTCTCAGTGTAGACAATAACGATAATTTAGTTTTTAAGTTTTATGTTAATAGTTTCATATTTATTTCGGCAAATTCCTTTTATTGTGCTTTAAAGGCGACTATGAGTTTGCATTTTCTAAAAAAATCGTAGTAATTGGTCTGACCAATTGAAAAAATTCGAATTTATACAATAATATTATTCGAGACTAGGAATAATCTTAATAAATTATTCTTCCGAATACGTTGCAATATGCATAAAAAAATTTGCAATTGTCTGTTAAAAATTCTTCACTCTAAACTCGTCGAAATGTGTCGCGTGGAATGAGGGAAGGTGCTTAGCGACCAAATTCACTTTTACGTGAAACACTGAACTGGTCTTAATCGATGCAGCGGAGTTTTTTTTCTATATAAATCGACCAAAAACAGAAAATCGATTTTTGGGCCGCTAAGCACCTCTTTTCATTCCACGCCACATATATGTGTCATGTGAGTGGATATTTTTTGTTACAAAAGTGCAATTAGGTTTATATACCTAAGGCGTAAAATGTCCCTTTACCATGCTCGATGAAAAGTAGAGTGGCTCAAGAAAAAAAGCTCCTTTGATTTGTCAGGACGCACCCAATTCCATTTTGTAAATTGAGCCATTTTGTATTTATAGTAATTCAAATGGTGGTTCCCTGTGAGCATCTGTACCATTATACTTGCATGACCCTTGGGCAGATTGAAGAGGATCTCGCGAGCCTTAGCCATCCTGCGCTTAGTGTCCAGATGGCCTTGGCCAACAGACATCCCTTTATCTGTTCTCAATATTTATTGTGTTTATAGAAGACCCAGTTTCTTATCGCTAGATTGGTATAGCAGAATGCCAAACAATTTTATCATCTTAAATTGTATTCCTTAAATCAAAGAAACTTTTTTTGAGCCACCCTAATGAATAGTCTGTGAAATAAACTTACTCAGAAAAAGGATCAAAATGTGATGACAAAAAAAAAATGTATAAAGATTTTAAGTGTAAGTTTGCTCTGTAAACGCAGATATCTTCACTTACAATTCAATTTTCCTATTAAAAACAAAAAGTGTAGCTAAACATACTTATATTTTATCATTTCACACACTCTCTTCTTTTATGTACCTATTTACTAAAAGAATTCCGTTAGTTGGTCACGCAGTGCGGAGTTTGGCGGGGCTTATAAAAATTGAGGAGGAGCTGAGGGTTTGACGCAAGGGGGGAAACAACTCCTAAGAACGCAGTCCAGCGGAAGTGGATTACCCCGGATGAATCTGGAGTATCTTGGATTACCCTCACATACTCCCGAAGTTATTCTTTTCAAAATTCCAAAGATTTCAAAGTCAAAACGTCTTTTATTACAGTTTTTCATGAAAAATTATCTCTAGTAAATATTATTTTTCTCACATCAAGTAAGTTCCCAGATTTGCCGAACGCTTTCTATTACTTTTTCAGGATCGTTTTTATGAAACAAGAAGAACCCTTGTATCTGTGCTGGACTTACGTTTTTCTTTTCCATCATTACTTTATCTGCAAACTCTTTAGCTTTTTCAGGCGATGACTCTTTGTAAAATTTTAGAAACATTTGCTCAATTTGCTCAGATGTACACCAACCTAAAAAAGAAGAGTATTAAATAAATTACAACTTTTGTATTTCGGTATTTAACACCAGTAACTTTTACAAACTTACCTATGTATTCTTTAACGTCGACTCTACCAGGTCTTACTAGAGCAGGATCTAATCTATCCAAATAATTAGTTGTCATAAATAGAATTCGCGCTTCAGTGGAAGCGACGCCATCAAGACAGTTTAACAATCCGCTAAACGTGACTCTATTTAGACCATCATAAGCTGATTTTACTGAAAATAGATGTTTGTGGTCAATTTTTAATTTTCAATTCTATGTCTCCAATCAATTGTTTTTAAGTACCTTGTTTGGATTCTTCCCTGCTGAGAAAGACAGCATCAATGTCTTCCAACAGAATTATAGTTTGTTGTGGGGCTATAGCGAGCAGATGGTTCAGTCTATCATCCGTCAAACTGCGTTCTGATAAATTTAATACGCAAATACCACGCTCTAATTCTCCGGCTAAAGCAGTAATGAAAGATGACTTTCCACAACCAGGTGGACCATAAAGTAAATATCCCCTTCGATACGGAATTCCTATATGAGGATACAGAAATATACATATTTACAAAATTGGTCAACACTGGTTAAATGTACTTTTTGTAAAATATATTTCTGACCTCTATCGCTATACCATTCGGAATGCTGTATGAATTCTCGACAGTCATTTATCAGTCTATCTGCAATTCCTGTGTCTAGAATTACAGATTGCAACGGTCTTCGTTTTCTAGGGTGGCCAAATTGTCTCCAGTCACTTCCCATTGCAGTATACATTATAGTTTTTCCTTCGTGTTCTTTCAAAGCCATACACCTGGCTAAAGATGAAAGTAAAGATATATTGCAAGCTTTTCTTAAAATATGAATTCAAATATAATAAAATCAAAAATTTTTAAAAAAATTTTAACCTTCTTCGAGAATATTAAAGTAGATGTTTTTATCCCATCCAAAAGATGTGAGCTGTACCGTCTCAAATGGTATTCCCATTTGGATATCTATAGTTTGCTGCTCTCGTATCCTATCTACTTTTATCCATTTGTTTTTGTACCTAAGCAGTAAAAATATACAAAATTTTTAAGTAATAAATAACCTATTTCAAAATCAAAACTAGGTTCTATATAAACTCAGGTGGGCTACTAAAGCCTAAGAAAAAAAATCCTGATCATTTTTCGGTTAAATTAGAAACATAAAATGTTAAAATTTTATATGATTTGCAATAAAAAAAATATATTCAATGTGATTTTCAGTACTAACTTGAAGAAATGTGTTCCTACACTGGGTATAAAAGCGTACGTTGTTTTTACATGACCAGTGTCTTTTTGTTCGAAACTTGTTTCTACTGAAAGATGTTGAGTTTTTTGGGCACCTTTGTAAGTGATCCATTTCAGTAACCACTGATAGCTTTTGTCACGACATGGGACTTCCAGTGTTATCATGTAATGTCGCCTTTAACATATAAAATATTACCAACAATTTTAAAACTCGTTAGTACTAAAATTATTAACATATAAAATATTGCCAACAATACTTGTTGCGTAAAACCTGTATATATTCAACAGCTTTATGTACTGAATAAAACAAGTTCACCAATAAAAAGCAAGGTAAGGTAAAAGCACCAATTGTTGGCACCTTAACCAATTGGTTCATAATTAGCTGCTTGGTAAATGGTAAATCTTACCGAAAAAGTGTCGTACCAATTAGTGCTCCTTTTCTCAATAAAGCCGCCCCGGCACCAAGTCCAAACAATCCAAAACCTGCACCAAAGTATGGATTGTCTGACAATGTTTGAAAATAGTCGACGATCGTCATTTTTTCTACTTTTCAAGTAAGTGCATATTCAAATCATCAAGTCTTTATCACGTTTTTTTTATGAAGTTGACTTTTATTGTACTTTATCGCTCAGCATTGTTCATTTTATACTGAAGATACTGAAGTGTAAACTTTGACTTAAAACTTGCACTATTCGGCACTTTAGCACTTCTTCTTCATTTAAATATAACGCACTTGACAATAAGTAATAACCATATGTACATTCCTTAAAATTATTATAAGTATAACGTTTTGTATCACAATAACTATAAACACAAAGAGGTTAAAAACACAATCACGAGCAGTGAGGTATAGGTTAAGTTGCGCAAGCGTAAAAAGCTCGCGCTTTTTAAAAATAAAATTTAAAAGAGCCCGCCTTTTTCAACATTTTTAAAAAGTCAGAAATGGGATAAAAAATTAAAGAGCAGATTAATTTTATTGTAAAATTTTGTAGTGAATGAAACAATTTGAAGTCTTAATTCCCAAATTATATAATTTATTGTAAGAAAGTAAGAGATGAAAATACGACCGCTAAAAATGTGAGAGATGCTGTAATATACATATATAATTTATTCTTTTACTCCCATACTTAATTATGATAATTGCTTTCTAATAATTCAACCTAATACCAACTAATAATTAAAATTACAGTAGATAAAAAAAATGACAGATGATATTACCGCATATAGTAATAGCGATTATAGAAAAGATCTTTGAACTTTTTGATCTTTGATCTTTCAAAATAATTGAAAAGGTTGCGAAGGACGAGTTCAATCAATTTCATCGATCTGTACATCATATTTAATTATTTTCTAAATATACAATTACAGATTCTATAGGCCAGCGATTATCGATTGGAAAAATCTCACGCATGCGAAATTCATCATCGATAAGAGAAGGGAAGAGCATTGAAACCTGAAAATGAGCCTCCGAAACTCACATCTACACATAACGCGGCTGCGCAAATTATTTGCGGCTTGGATTGATTATTCTTCCCAGAGGAAAACGTGACGAAAGACCAACAAACCAAGGTACAAAAAGCAAAATTAAAAAGAAGAGTATAATGTAAAACGGCAAGAAAATTGAAAAGAATGCTTCAGGAAAAATCTCTTATAATGTACAATTCATCAGTGTTTACAGTTAACGTAATAAATCGTTGCGTTAACGCTTCAGAAAAGAATACCCCTGGATGTGTCGTTTTTTCAAAGTGGTAATGGTAAGAAATTTAAAAATGTTTGTGAAGTTTAAAAGATCTAATTGTAATTATAGTTTTTTAATAATAATAATAATGATTAACAATAGCATGCTGGCTATTATAAGATTGTCAATAAGACAAAGGCACCTTCACCATTTTTATGTGCATTTCGCATGTCACAAAAGAATCACAAAACATTTGCAATGTATGTATAATATATAGCTGTTTTTCTAGATGATAGTGGGAAGAAGAAGAATACGATATAGTAGATCAGAGATGCCAGACTGATGATATGGACACGACAGCATATTATACAAAATAGATAGAAGGCGATAGAATAAAAACGAGTAGTTGAGAGAAAACTGTGTGAAAACTGTGAGAAAACATTTCAAGTATTGGGAATAACACATATGTGGCAAAAAAATGAGTCACGCCCAACAACACGTTCTTGCAAGCGCGATAGTTCTTGCCCTCATAGTGGTTTTTGGTATCCACGTCTTCCTATTTCCCATGTATACATCAAATCCAATAACAAGACGCACCAAGATCTCGGTATATGAGCAGGCATTGTGTCATACAAATCTGAAGCCCAGCAGGATTTCTTTGGAGAACAAGATTCCCTGCCCTAAGTATGGTATTGTTTCAGCTGTGCAAGGTGGCAGACTAGGGAATCAAATTTGGGAGTACGTTTCAGTTTGGGCCACGGCGAGGTGAGATTCTCAATTTTGGATGATTAAGTTCTTTAACTGGTCTCACCAAAGCCAAAAATTAAAATGATTCGGAAATTTACAGGAGAACCGGCTTGGAACCTTTTATGCCTCGATGTATTTTAAAGACACTACAGGAACACTTTGAGAACCTGAGTATTCCACCCTTGAGCAACATTGGTCACTGTACTCTGAGTGTTGAACAAATTGTCAATTCTCTTGGCGAGTGGAACAGCACAGAACAGAACATCATAATACCTAGGTGATTCAATTTTCTGTAATTTAAGGGTGTTGGATCGTCAAAATTCGATTTCTTCATTTTACTCAACAAATTTAATAATTAGATATTTTTTCGCTCTGCAGCAGTTCTTAATTTTTAAATGGAATTATGCGTACAGAGCGCGAAAGTCTTTCAATAGACAAGCTTCTAGTTCAAAAAAGAAAAGCGCTATAGAGCGAAAAAATGTCTAATTATAATATTTATTGAGGAAAATGAGGAAATCAACTTTTGAAATTAAAACTTGGATCTAACAACCTTAATCTTATATGGAATGAACATTGTTAATATGCAGAAATTATGATAACTTATTTTTATTGAAATTTCCAGACACGCGGCGTATTCGTCACTGACCTTAAGCTGGTTAGATGACCTACGTCGAGAGTTCATTTTCAAGCCAAATTTAAGACTCTACGCCCAGATGGTATTGAAGAAATCAGCATTAAAATTCAACTTGACCAATCCAACATACATAAGTGTTCATGTACGCAGGACCGATTACGTGGATTATCTTTGGCAAAAACTCAAAGTCCGACCAGCACCGATCAGGTACTACGTAAATGCCATGGATTATTTTCTAGAGAAGTATCGAAACACAATCTTTGTTGTAGCGAGTGACAATATCGCCTGGTGTAAGTACAATTTAAGAAGCGAGAGACACAGAGTAAGTTTTGTTTCTGACTCCAATGGCAGAGGTCCAGCAAAAGATCTCGCGGTTTTATCAGCCTGTAATCATAGCATTATTGATTATGGCACTTATGGCTCTTTCGCTGCTATCTTGGCTGCTGGGGAGACAGTGGTTTTTAACGTAACGACTCACTTCTCCACCTTAATAGCCGAAGCTCTGCCGAATTGGAAAATTATGAGTTAAACGCTTATAGCCTTTCTCATTCTATTAGTCGAATATTCAGAAATTGAATCTTTTGCTTTTCAAATACTTTTAGTGAAGGGAAATCAGATTCCAATTGACAATCTTGAACAAAAACTACAAAAAAAAACTATATGTTTAGTTTCTACAATAGTCATATATATAAACATATTTTTTGACAAACTACGACCAGTAATTATTAAAAGGCATGATTTCAATTAATCGATTAATGGAAAAAAAACTAATTAATTTAAGAAATGGGAGCCTTGCGAAATGTTTTACATTCGGCCGATTGATAAGTGGAACTTTATTTAAAAGCTTGGCAAATTGAAAAAAAAGAGTGTTAAGCGTATAAAGAAGGGAGATAAATTTACAACGGACCACTAACTAAGATTGATAAAGAAAAATTTATTTTATCTACTTAATCTCAGAAAATCGGTCACAAATAGTAGAAAATTGATAATGCTTCTGGAATAGAATATATTCAAAGTAAGAATTCGGTTTCATACGGATTCAGTGTATAATTCTCACGAAAAAGTTCATTTTCCCATGTTTACATACAACTGAAGTTTTTTGATTGATGAAAAGTATTTCTATAATTTTTCCAAACCGGTATGAAATTAGCTAATCAATAAATTTTTTCTAAAAATTCGACGAAACAATCAGTAGGGCTTCTTAGCAATGCCGATGTATATGAAAAAAAGTACTCGACAAGTAAGAATAACGAGAAGAGTGAAAAAATTTGAGAAAAGAACACATTCATAACGAAATGTGTGTTTTTTGAAATTAATATAATAGTGACGAAAAGTATAAAAAGCATAGTATTGCAATAAAATCTATACTGTATTAAATAATTCTATACAGACAATGGAATCTTCTATTTCTGACTCATATGTACAATTGTTTCATCTGTGATTCTTTCTTATTGTGCCAAACTTCTTAATACATACATCGTATATAATTATAATGTTTAATAAATAATATATACATATATATAATTATACGTACACCTAAAAGATGAGACACCCAAAAAAAAAAAAAAAAAAAACATTAACTTTAACTTTTTTTAAACCCGAGTTTCAAATTGTTGATTGTTGAATATGTGAAAACATTTTATTAACAAACTTATGTATATAAAATAATTATTTACAATGTTAAAAAATCTTTTGAGAGTTATTTATGAAGAAATAAATTTATTGATGTAATATTAAATTGTTGTAATGGTGCAATATAATGTTATACAAATACATTTTTTCTCTTTGAAATTTAATTTTTATTTACATGGTGCCACTAAAATCTACAAAAAAGGTCATTTCCCGGGTTGTCTCGGTTTGCAAAAACTTTTTAAGTTTGAAGTCTGAAAATTTTTTTATTTAAAGCATTACGTAATACATAATAATAAAATAAAGTCCGTCATTTTCCGGTCTAGCGGTAACCCTAATATCATGTATAAAACAAATTTACAAAAAAAGTCCCCTTGATGAATATAACAAAGCATTGATTGAAGCTGTTAAAAAAGTACTTATAACTACGTTTGTGGAACGTGAAAAGAATTTATATCTATATTTTTTTGTTTTGTCCATTTGATATTTAGTGAACTAAAATCTTGAAATTAGTTAAACGCGTCTCGAAGCGCAAAGTATGTAAAAGAAAATTTAAAAAAAGTGCACTCGTCTGTATGTAACGAAATATTATCTATACACATATAGACAACTATTTACAAAGAAGATAATTCATAAAATATTTCTTTTATCTCGAAAGTTGTAAAGTAAAGCATTTACAACGAACGTGAGAGAAAAGAAATATTTTGCAAGGAACCATCGTATCAAAATCTTTTGATACTTTATAATCCCGTGACCTGATGTATTTGATAAACACACATTGACGACTTGAAACAAGAAAACGCAATTCATTTGCATGGCGTTGAAGGTTTCTTGTTGGGTACGTCAAACTAAGATAATCTAGATTAGAAAATTAGATGTGGATATGTTGTGTGTACCTATCCTACAACAGCAACGTTTACATACCTGTCAGTAATACGTATACGTGCCTGTTAGTCGTTATGTTTTACGGGAAAATATAGGACAAAAATTGTTGTGATCACTTCATTTTCTAGCAATTAATCAAAAATTCGCTCTCTACGCGAATTCGAACTAAATGTTTCGGCTTATTAAAATGAAAGTAACACAAAGACTACTCAACTTCCAGGTATCGACGCTCTATCGTATATGTACATACATTTTCTGTGATAAATTTGTCTAATGTCTGGAAGAAGACACCTATGTCGTTTTATGACTTATTTAATGTAAAAAAAAAAAATTAATAAAAAAAATCTATGTCAATTGTGTCTGAATATTAGCTGAACCTTTCGCGCATTGCCAAATCTCAAATTGCACCAGAATTTTCTTCAACCTTCGAAATATCTTTTAGATTATATTTGAGGACAAATGGCAAGTCCCATTGCAAAAGAAATATTTTACTACAAGTTATAAATTTTCAAAGTTGTTCCAAAATGATTTCGGAATCTGGGGTAACTCTAGCTCAGGCTTTGTTTGTTGCTTCATATTTTTGTTTAAAAAATTCTTCTCGAGTTTTAATCCCATGGAAATCTTTCGTTACATATTTAAGAGTAATTATCATTTTTAAAATTTGTTCAAGTATTTTTATATAGTATTATGTATATCATTGAATTTCTTCCTCTTTCATAAAGAGGAAGTTTTTTTATATTTAAAGATTAACAGTGACAAGGCCAGCTGGTCCAGATCCAATTTTACCACTCACCATCCTGCTTCTCAGTGGCTGAAATCCTAGATTTGTTTCCGGAATTCCATACTCTTGCAATTTGGCTTCGTATGTCGCCAGAATATCGTCATGAGCTTTGGAGACTTTTGCAAGTTCATACTGAAGATCTTGTATAGCCGTATTTTTCCGGTTCAACATTTCCTGGTAAGAAAGGCAAAGATATGAAAAATATGTTCAACGATATTTTATAATTTTTTTCAAAAACTGCTAAACAATATTACGTACCTCCAGCTTTTTGTTGACATTGACTACAGCTGCAGGATCCAGTTGAGCAGCAGCCAAAATTTCACTTACTTGTACTTCTTTCTGTTCCAACATGTCCGTCAACTTCTCCATTTTTTTTTCCAACAGAACATTTTTCAGTCCAGTTTTTTGTTGCAGTTCCAAAATGGCAGAAACAAATCTGGAATGCAGTTCATCTCGCTCCGATTGACACTTTAAAAATAAAAACAAAAAATTAAAAATTAGAAGAAAATTTACGTGCATTGAACTACAAAGTCATTTTCTAATTGAATCATACCTTATTGAATCTCAATTCAAGTACTTCGTTTTCCCACTTCATATTTTCATGATCCTTCAAAGCAGCGGTTAATTTTTTCCTTGTATGCTAAAAGGAAAATTTTTGATTTATAAATTCTTTAAATTTCAACAAATTAAAGCTCAAGAAAGCAAAAAATCAAAATTCTTACAAGCAATAATTCTTTGTCCTTCTCATAATTTGTCAATCGCCGAGAAAGGTCACTAATTTGATCTTGGGCTTGCTTAAGATCAACAGAATATTTTTTATTTTCACTAGTCGCTTCCCGTACTTGCTTCATCATTCTTTCCTCATGACTTTTCATAACTTCCATTTGTTCCTGAAATTTCAATCCAAAATTATTAATATTATACCGTTTTGTCAAAACTGATCTGTAGTTTAAAAAAAAAAATTAATTTTACAACTTCAATAGGAAAATTAGATTTTTTAACATGTTTTGAATAAGACAGAAAAAAATATAAAAACTTACCTTAAGGCTTTTTATGAGAGATAAATTATTAAGAGTAATATCGTTATAATAGTTCTTCATATCCGCAAATGCTTTCTCGTGATTATTTATCAAAGTAGAAATCTGCATATTTTTCCGTTCTTCAACTTCTACAATTTCGGTACGATGTTTCAACATCAGCGATTCGTATAAAGAAGCAATTTTTTCCTCATACTTTTTTTCTAATTCAATGGCCTCGGATTCAAATTTCTTCATCATGTTACTCATTTCTTCTGCGTTGGCCTACAAGAAAAAAGTAATAACATGTTATTTAAAATCACCAAAGAAATTTCTTGATGAACTTACTAATTTTAATGCCCGGATTTCATTCATATGGAAAAGTTCCATTTCCTTTTCAGTCTTTTTCAATTGCTTTTTGTCCTTAATAAGTTCGTGTTCCTGCAATGTATGATCGTCTTGTGCCATTTTCAAAGCGACCATGTGCTCAGCTTTAGATTCAGTTAAATTGGTTTGATGTTCATACACCAAGTGCTTGACTTTCTGTTTATATAATGTTAACTCTGCTTCATGTTTTTCTGATAACTCTTCTTTTTCTCTTTCCTTATTTCTAAGGACACAGTGAATTTAAATTAATTAAAAAATTGTGCTTTTTGAATTCAAATATATTTGGCTATTAAATTAATTCCATTTCATATTTTATACAAACCTTGCAGTTGCACGAGCTTCATCGAGTTGATGGCGCGTTATTTCCCAAAAAGTTCTGAGCTTATCTCTTTCTAACTGAAAAAAGTTCCTTTCTTCTCTTTCGCGTTCCATTTCTTCCAAAATTTTGTGAGCATAAAGTTCCAATTGTTCCCTATTCATCTTTGATGTATCCACTCCATCCACAGTATCTGTCGCTTTCCCTTTCGCCTTTTTCGGTCCCTATGAATGTTTAAATTAAATTATATAAATACAAAAACACATAAAAAATTTTAATATTCTATACAAATTAAAATCAATATAAAATGAAAATGTTCAAAGGTCATCCAGAAAACTTACCATTTTTGCAGTTTTTTAGGAGAAACTTTATATTACTGATTATAAATAAAAATATGGATAAAAATTATTCTACCACAATTAAAGTTAAACGTATAATAAAGTACAAATGGAAGAATGACGTTTATCAAAGGTTAATTCCACTGCTGTACTTTCTCACATGTTTTAACACTCTTTCAAGCCACGACATAAAATTTGTTTGTCTACAGTTGCTAGGTAACGCTGCACATGGCAATAACGAAAAATCGCTAAAAGAATATTGTTTTAAAATTCATGAAGAGATAAAAGGAAGACAAACTGGATATGGATGAAATTTTATTATTGCGAATAGAACATCAGTAAAATATAACAAATGAACAATAATTTATTTTTGTTAACAACACAGACAACAGACAACGTTAGACTTTGCAATTTTGAGTATACAATCATGTACAATGCACTCCTAAAAAAATATGAAAGAACCGTGTGATTTAAAAAAAATACAAATTTGAGTGCATTCTATGTATACTTTTTAAAACATGCGAGAAAATTTTACAGGAGGTAAATAATCCTCTTCGAACTTAAACCGTGATAAGATCTGTAACTCTATCCCTGTCTGTAGTCTATGGTACACATTTTTATACATTGTACACATTTTGATTACAAATTCTATATTCTGCATATATAATCTTCGCTTTTCATGATTTTATTAACTTGAGATTCGAAACTATATTCGACGTAGTTCAAAAAACAATTAAATCTACACTCCGCACTATAAAAACTGATTTTCTGCTTTTATACAAAACATCAACAATAATATTCTTAAATCGCACTTTCTCATTTCCTATCTCAAAAATCGAATAGAAAACTAATCGATCAGTGACGCTCTTAATTATTACGTGTTCGTATTAAATTGCACCTGTAAATGTAAAAAAAAAGGATTAAAGAATGCAGGCTATCAATAATGTTTCTGGAAAAGGTTGATTTTTCTTATTTCTTCGAATCCATCGATTTTTCCGACAATCGCAATTCTATTGATTAAACATCAATGGATTAGGAAACGTCATGGTAGTCCTATAAAGTAGGCAGAGAACAAGTGCGTTTTTATTCGAACACTCGATTAGGACACTCATATGTACGTGTCCAAATTTGGTCCATTATTTGTGTGAACTCTTATAAGATTTGTGCCCTTACCCCGGAGTAAATGCGACGACTTCGTGGTAATTCATTTCTTATTTCACTTCACATTACATACAAAACTCCAAAGACAGAACACAATCATCAGTCTAATTGTCAAAAATATATTTTTTGAGCGGTGTGTTGGCTTGTTACTCGAGAATAAACTGAAATTTTCATTTAATTATTTCATTCGCGTTCATTCTGCTATAACAATAAATACAAGTCGTAACACGAGGTCGGCGCACGGATTCCCAAAAGATGGAAATAATAAAAATAAATAGTTTAATTTAAGTATTTGATAAGTTTCTCCAACTCGGTATTTCGACTGGAATGATGCTTAAGTTGCAATTAACTTCTAACACCTTTAACTAGTATCACCGTTAAACTGTAGTAGACATCCCACTGCCCCAAAGTATCCCTGAAAAAAAAAATCAAATCATGTATTTCACTAATAAAATATATTGTATGCATTGCATCTTTTTGCAATATCGATTGAAAAAATAACACACCTCGTGCTCTAAAAACAGAGCTTTTAGCGTCCCTTTCGACCAATAATCCATGGCATAAGCTAGCAGTTTCATCGATATGGGATTAACTCTAAGGAAATTACCAACGAATACGACCTGAAACGTTAACATTATTTCGTAGAAATATCTTAGTTACAAAAGAAAAACACCTAAAAAAGTGATTACTATTACTATATTCACATAGCGGTTGTAATATTAAATCATATCAATAAATACCCTTTCGATCTTTTCATTCACTGCACACATTCTCGCGATAGAGCCAATGTTGTTGGTAATAGTTACGAGGGTAGCACGTGCAAGATCTTCTTTACTGACTGTGTTGCGTCGATCTTTTGAGTTCATTTGGCCAAAGCTAACGTCATAAAATTTGCTATTAAGAGTATTTACAAATTTATCAAAATTGATTGTTTAGTACTGAAAAATTACGAACTATGTAATATGTATAAAAGAAATTCAAATAATTTTTTTAAAATCGCTTAATCCATATAAATACCTGCTCGCTACGAGATCCCCTGGAAGGCAAAAAGGGCCATAATCACCTCCATAGATATCTCTTACTAACTTGTCTACTTTAGTGTTATCTCCACTCGTTGCCAATTCTATTGCTTCTTCAAATGTATTACATCCAGTTAATAGACAACACAGTCCTAAAAATGTTCCACCACCTAAACTGAATTTAGGATTCAGAAAGTTTAATTTTTTTTATCCAGCATAATTTTTCGAAACATTCAATAAAATAATGAAGACCAGAATTTTATACATATCATTTACCTTGTTCCTGATATCCTCCTGTAGTTTTCTGGACCATATACTGCTAATATGCTCACACCAGATCCTATATTAACTAGCTGTAGAAAAACAAAGATTTTTTATTCATATTTAATAAGAGAAAAGTAGCAATTAAGTTTGACTCACCAAAAAAGGATAAGGTTTGGAAAAGTCAAAGGGTATTTTGTGACATTTGCTATCATCTGTAGGTTCGGCCCAATAATAGCATTCGTGTGGATTTGTTGTCTCTATGTAGAGCATGCCTCGTATTAAGCTGTCAAGTTCATCGAATTTTGCTAGACTCATATTTACTTCCTGTAATATAAAGATCGACAATTATTTTGATGACTGAACTTTTTGATGATTTTTGATGGTGGTAAGATTTATGTGAACCTAATTTGTCCTTTTTTCAACAAGCTTCTTTTATCCAAATTGTAAAATTTAGAGTACGTGCTAACCTTTTTAAAGTTTTCTTCGAATTTGAAGGCTCCACCTCCAGTGGCGCAAACAGTAGTTACTAAATTTGCCATGCCTTTTGATTTCGCAAGAGCCAAAAAATTGCCCATCTCACAGGTTGGAAACCTTATAAAGTGTAAAGTACCTCTTCTGCCCCTAATCAGAAGATTATCCATCTAGATTTGAAAAAATTAAAAAAAAATTATTAGCAGACGGCATTTTTCAACAAGTCTTTTGAGAAAATTGTTAAATGTTGTTCCTTCTATAGATAGGTGCTAACATTTGTGGTTTTTAAGTTAAACCATTGCGAAATATCTTCAGAAAAAGTGATTCGAAAATATGACCTACCTGTAAATGCGTGTCTCGATGACCAGTTTTACCGTAAGCGGAATTCTTTGTAAGGTAGCGTCGAATATTCTTTAAAATTTCGACTTCTGCATCTGCTTCATCTCTCGTTATGTCTTTAGGTTCAAAGTATACCAATTTGCACAGAGTACCCCCAATATCCATTCCAAACCACGGCATTGCTGAAAAATAACAATGATCAATTTTCCTCAATTTTTACCTATTTGGGAAAGAAGATACAGAAAGAACTGGGACAAATGGACAAGCCACTCTGAGCAAAGTACCAGGCAAAAAATTAAACAACGCCAAAAAATATCAACAACAATCGTGAAAAAAGCATCAAAATTATAATACAAGAAAAGTATTAAATTGGACAAAAATAAAGTACAGGCTGATATGCAAGTTCAAGTGTTCGAAGTTTCTACTTAAGGTCGTGAAGCTACACTTATGTACCTATTTACCTCAATAATGGATGGGTAAATCAAGAAAAAAAATCAAAAGTGGCTAAACTAAGCACACATACAATTCACTGACTCACAAGGTGGTGAGTGATGTTTGGATTCCTTAGCCATCGTAGATGAATTAGAATAACCGTTTGAAGCCATGTCCCTCGCCTTTAAATTATTTTTAAAACTTTGTGGTGCCATTTTCTAAACTGAAATTAGTCAGTAAGGATTTCCATTGAACGAGATTCAATCTGAAAGCTGAAACATAAAAAAGCTAATCATTTTACACACTTTTTGGTTGGTCCCTATAAAATCTAAAAAAAGCATTCTCGGTCATTTCTCAGTTTCTTTCCCGACTTGTAAACATTTTTATAGATCATTAAAACGAAAAATTTCTAATTGCGTTGTTAACCCATTCTGGAGACTATTAGACTGAATAATGACTGAACTCTGTTGCTCTTACATGATTGTATTACAGTTGCACTCAATATGTTTGATTAATAATGTCCATGATGATTATTGTGTTCCAATGTTCATTTATAATTCTTATGAATATACTACGAAATTTGTGGATTACTTTATAATATAGTATTACATGTTTCTGCATGGTATATCACTTTCTTATACACAATTTACTTTTCAAGAAGTACATTTTTAGAGCTGCACTAATCACCAAATGTGTGGATCTTAGTATATGCTTCAAGTCAAAGGTTGGTGATTGATTATGTATACGCCGAAGTGGGTACGTAAATAAAAATTTACATATCTAAAATTAAATAGCACGTGCTTTTTAGATTCAATATAAAAGATTCAACCATTAAGTTAATTCACTTCTTGTAAAATTAAATTCATTAACAGATTAAATAACGGAAATTGCACAATAGGTTTTCAACATTTTCTATAAATAATTCTCAAAGGTGAAAATTCTATTTACTAAGATATTCATTGAGTGAATACATATACTTTAACGAAACTGAAATGTCTGGATGCGAACATATAACGTTTTAATACCACACATTTGATGTATTTTTTGAGTCAGTACAATTCAAACTAATTTTAAAAAAAAACCTTTAAATATAACTTTCAAAAATTAGTTTTTCAAATACGGTTCTCACGTTAGATAAGTAAACGTGAATTTTCCATATAAATTATCGTTATCTGTATTTGCGATAGGCGACAAGTTGACATAATAATAATAATAACATTCTTACTTTAAAAAAAAACGCTTCACTTGGGAAAAAGGAGTTCAAGAAGGGGAAACACGTGGAGTGGTGAGATCTGACGAAGACTCTCTCGGTGTTCAATAGTTCAAGGTCAACATTTCGCTCATTTGCTATATACAACATACATAAATAATAGAAAAATGTTCAAACATGAGAGAAATCCATTAATGAAATCAGAGTATAAGTACCAGCGACATTTTATTCGCAAAAAAAATGGTTTTTTCATTCATTTCAAATTTACGTTATCTTAATTGGCTCGTGTATTTTTATTGCAGTAGCCAATAATAATATAAATATGAATAAATTCTTTTGATTCATGAATAAAATGCCACCCTTGTATATGTACATATATGTCAGAGTACACACACCCAACTACTCATTTTCATGAATACATATACACATCACGTAATCTTGGACACAAGATATATGTTACATGTTACATCCAAGTTGAAAGAACAATAAATTCTTTATTTTTTGTCATACCTGGAAACATTTTGAATGAAGGTCGTGATGCTTTGATGGACGACTTCAACGCACTTCTTCAATGTGACTTTTCCACTGCTAATTAGGGTTTCTCCCTTGTTTCGTTTTTCTAGTCGAACGAACAAGTGCGAAGGAAATCACGACGCGTGACGTGGACGACTATGATCAACTATTTCATCGATTTTATGTACTTTTACAATGTAGAGCCGAGAGTATTTATGAGGCCATTTAACCACTAGGTTTACTCCAGTTTACTCTCAGCCGTGCTTCGTGATCGTCCGTGAGCGATGGTAAACAGAAAAACACTGACTGCTACTAAACTGACTTGTCCCTGCTTTTCTGGTCTGTCTTGTCGCCACCACGGTCGTCGCCACTCGTCGGTATCAGCTCATGTCAGCTGCGCCAATGGCGCGATACTGATAACGCGCCCGCTTCATTCGCCGGTTCCGGCTTCCATTTCGGTTTTCACAAATTTTTGAAACGAAATCTATTATTATTCATTATTTGCGCAACGTACAAAAAAAATTTTTTAAGAAATGATGATAATAATAAATTTTTACTTCACTACTATAATGTACATTTATATTGTTACTTTTTTGTCATCGCGTTTTCTTTTGTTACACCATCATCTCTTAAATATAAGTTTATTAGCACTAAAGAATTGTTGAAATTATTGTACTGATGGTATAGGTTTTCTTGACTCGTATTAATTATAAATACATCATCATATTCATATTCACCTTCATAAGCTTCTACATAAAACATAACAAGATCACCTTACTATCTTGCACTGAAATTTTTCTAGTAGAACTGGTTTTAGGAAGTATATCATTGTGTGACAGAGGACGAATTGCTAATTCCAGATGTACATATTATGTAAGAACGACAAATATATAAATTATCTGGATCACTGATCATTTGAAACAAAATTATTTCATTTTGAACTCTAAATTGAAATTATTTTATTTTGGAAGACCTCCAGGCCCTCCAGGTTTTTAATGTTTCATATAAGACTAGTTTTGTAAAAGAAAGTATAAGTTTGATTGAAAATCGATCTAGAGCAGAATTAATTACACATAATCAATAAAAGATACTCTTTTTATTGATTTAGTACAATATTTACTTGTTTGATTTCATAGTAAATATAATATTATTATATTTGACTTAAAAATTTAAAAGTCAAAATTAATTTATTCGCAAATAATTTAGCATATATCATATTCGTTTTTGTTATCTTCGATAATATGAAACGTGTATGAAATTCAACATTTTTTTCAACAAAATGGCACATTATTTCAATGTTTTATTTAGAATCAATAATAGGTATCTTTATTAAATCTATATAAGATACTGTACTATATTACTGTATTATTATTATAAGAAATATATATATTGGCAGTGTTTATCAAAGCTGTGTTGTGGAAATGTTATTAGATATTAAGACCATTTTAATTTTATCTATAATGGATTTTTGCCACCATGAATTTACAATGAATTCTAGATAATACAAATCCTACTAATCTAAAAAATATTAGTTTAAAGTATTTTATTAAATTTCTGAAGGATATTCAATTCCGTTCCTCGCAATAGTTTCGAGCCATCATGGCAATCTTTTGAGCTTTATGCACGACTTCAGGGCAACGCCTGCGCCGAATTAATCTGCAGTCTTGGAAGAATCCTTCATTACGTGGGAAACCATGGGTGTTGTCCGAATAAGTTACCAATCCTATGTTCCACAAGTTTAATAAAAATAACTTGTATTAATTTTGATTTATGACCTTGCCTTAAATAATTTTTATTGAATGACTCGGATGTTACTTCTCATTCAATATTTAACAAAAGAAAAGACAAATCACAAACCTAATCCCCAAACTCTTCCGCCTCGAAATTCTCCTTCATATTTCATTCCATCTGCTCTCCAAAAAATTCCGTAACCATGAAACCATCCTTGCATAAATTCTCCTTCATATCTGAAACAACAGATATTTTTGAAAGTTAAAAAAATATTCTTTAAATGCAAGGGAATTGTAATTTGAAAGTATATCTTTCACTCACTTTGCACCATCTGGAAATACAAGGACACCCTTTCTAGAGAATAATCCATTTTGAAAACCTCCATCGTAACGGGAACCATCCAGTAAAAGCAAAGAACCGACTCCATGCCTTAAACCTTTACTGTTCCAATCTCCCACATATCTTGTTCCATCTTCGTACTTATAAGCACCATTTTTTGCCACACCTATAATACTTTCTTTTGCATATACTTATACCTAACATAATCATAATTTTTAGACTTTAAAAGTCTAAAATTTATTAATTAAAAAAATATAAACTACTTTCAATAAACCCTTTCTAATTTTTTAATTACTGTCTTTAACCAGAAACTCTTACCGTCAGCCATGCTTGTGGTTCACTACGAGCATTATAGCAGCTTACAGATTTAATTCAATTACTGAAAATCAATACTTTATTTAGTTAAGTTAGGCATTTAAAATACAGGTCATATTCAGCATATATTTACACACTGTAAAAAAAATATGAAGCGCTGTTGTGTTACAACGATTTTTCTTTTCGGTTTATTTCTTATTTCAAGTATTTCAACTATTTCGATTTTTTTATAGATATGTTATTAAGTTTTGAAATCACTATGTTGGGGAGTCAATAAGGAACCATTTCGTTCGCGCCTTAACAGCAATCTTCCTAACAAGCCGCTTCTTATCATCAGTGGCAACGTGCAATTTTTCAACAACGTCTAGCTTGAAAGGTAAAACTACAGCAGGAGGATACTCAGCATAGCTTATCAAACAATTTAATGCTGTCATTCTGATTTTCTGAAATGTTTCAAAGAAATTTTATGTTATGAATGAGTTCCTCTATGTGCGATTAAATTGAAAAAAAAAAATATTCTTACCATTTTTTCGTGGGTAGTCAGTTTTAAGAATATAGGAATGAAGTACTTGGCTTCTAGGACAAAGACGTCGTTCTTTGTTTCTAGTAAAGGATGTAACACTGTTAAAGTAGGCATTATTAATTCTTCATTAGCCAGAGTTTCAACAAAGCAGGGAACCAGCTGAAATTAAAAAAAAATATTTCAATATCGTTTTGGCAAAATGAAATTATTCAAAAACAACCTAAAAGCATACCTGCGTTAAGTAAAGTAACAGTAATTCTATTGGAGCCTCTTCTGCTGTACGAATCAGAGACGTCAGATAATTTTTTTTGTATTCAGGAGGTACTTTACTGGTCTCCTTAATAATATTTTCAAATATTCTCTGTTTGTATAATATTCTAACTTGGCAAAAGTTATCTTCAGTCAGTGTATCATCCCATTTATCCATCAATGCGTTAAATTCATTTGCGACATACTCCCCAACTTGTGTATGCCTTAAAATGTGCATTTGCTGTGGAAAAAGTTATTCGTTATATATTTTTCAAATTCTGATTTACAAATTTTTTGAAGTAAGTTAATTACAATTTTATACATACATAATCTAGGAATTCTTGAGAATTTGCCGTTCCTTTCATAACAAGAGATTTTGTCAACCATCTGAGTAAAACACAGTGTGACTTCTTAACTTCAATATCTGTCTCATTGGAATTTAAGCAGCCGCTAATATTTTCTTTCAAAAATTGCAGTATATGTTCACAGTCCTTATTGTGCTTCATCTTGTTAATCATAACAGCGATTAATTTGCACGCGGCGATTCTTGCAATTGAGTGTTGGCTTATCACTGCTATTTCGTATAAATTCCTAATAAGTACATTGCTTTGTAATTCAATGTCTGGATGCAGAGATATTAAAACTCCGTCTATCAAAGCTATGTCACTATCTGTAACGATTCCTTCTAAAACTCTGCAATATCCTTGCAAGGCTGCTTTTTGCTCTTGAATGTTCAATTTTCTCACTATTAATCTACTGATATTCGATACTAAACAGTTCCTTTGATCAGAATTTGAAATACTGGGGGCAAGGAGTCTATTTATGGTGTCTCGTTCGTGTAAAAATCTGTGTATATCGAAATCAGCTATCTTAACAGTGAGCAATTTACGAAGGCAAGAAAGTGCTGCGAGATTCACTTCAATATTATCTGAAGTTGCGGCGTCGATGAATTTCGGAAGAATTTCGCGACCTATTTTCGGTATCTTTGCTATAGATGTGAGAGCCTCAATTCTTCTAGTTATCGTTCTGGTTGGTACATTATCTAGAGAAAAAATATAGATAGATTTTTACTCTAGAATCCCATTGCGGATTTTTACATATCGAAATCACCCCTCCCGTAAGAGATCGTCAGACATTAACCCTTAACTCATATCCCTTCCAAAACCTCAATACCCCGATTCTCGTAATAAGCTTTCAAATGTCTAACCGGTACAAGGCTCGTTTGATAAGCAAGGTAAAAATTATTAATTGTTAGTAAAAAAAAGACTTTTTATATTCACTCACGGTCGTTGATGTTAAATCTGCTGTTGATTATGTTTAAGACTTCGATGGGATACGATTTCGCAAAACTGTACAGACAAGAATGAAAAGCTGGCAATAAATTGTCGCACCCTGTTTCGATTTCACTAAAAATTTTCTCGTAGAGTATCATACGTTGCGTTTCATTTACAGATGCTTTCTGCGCGATTAGTCCTTCTACGACTTTGATTTGGACTTCGGGAACTTTGGTATTTAGTTCATCCAAGTAAAATGATGGGACATCTGTCCACGCTAAATCTGGGACACCTGGAATTATAATTTAATTGTGAATAATTAGAATATCTCTAACTGAATGCATTTAGTCCGAAACTCACTTTTAATTGAAAGCCCGTACTCGGATGCAATAACAATGAAATTGTTAAAAGTTTCCATGAGAAACAATTTTTCCTCTAAATTATTTTTGGTAGAATACTGTAAAAGGCAAACAGGTACAACAGCACACAGCACTTTTACACACATTTCTTTACTCGATTTTGCTACCGCCTCCAATAGTTTCTCTGCATTTTTAATAGAACTAGTCGGTGCGTTGCACAATGACCATTTAGCATTTGCAATGATTTCATCAACAAAATTGTTACAAATGACTTTGTCTTCAGCCAATACTGTCATTAATGATGTTGTAGTCTTCAAAGCGGAGCTTTTTACTTCCCAGTCATCATTCTGCATGATCTCTCGTTGCAAAGCTTGCCAGATTTCTCTCAAATGTGGCTCTAAACCTTTTACACCGAAGGTCACAGCACCCTGACACAAAACGTTTAGTGAATCTAGTTTTGCTACTTTTAAATTTGTGTCAAGTTTTTCTATTAAGAGTGGTAGACAAAATTCTGCAAATTCGGGAATCGCATATAAACATGGAGCCAATGCTTCTGCCAAATCTTCACGAGTTATTCCACACCCTTCAGACTTAGGCTAAAAATAAATATAAATAGTTTTATATTACAATAATCATTTACGAAACCCTTATTTGAGGGTACTTATCGACCTCTTCTCTGACTTATTTTTTATATATTATTTTATGTATTACCGTATTATAATGCACTGGAAAATAACAAGCGATGACTTCAAACATTTCTTCCGTTAAATGACCCAGTGAAAATTCTTTGACGAAGTGTGGAATTATGCGAAAAAGTATAAGGAGATTCCTAGGATCACTTTCGCCATCGATAGAATTAATGAAGCCATAAACTATGTCTTGGCCAAGAGCCTTTAGAATAGAGGACTTACATCCTAAAAGTATCTCAAAAATACTGTACATAACTTGTCGAACTGGGAGTAAAAGTGTTTGGCACTGAACGTGTTGAAACATTGTGGTGAATAAACGTGCAGGAGAATTCTCTGGAAGGGTTTTCATTTGTACCTATAAAAATATTTCGCTTTATGTTGAACATTCAATATGATGAAAAACATGAAAGTGATTTTGTAGAGTATACTTACTATTGATAAAATGCCACTTAGTGTTGCCGATAAAATGCTATAGTGGTCCTTCAAACGATCGCAATAAAATTCTACAATAAAACTAAGTTCTGCTTCAGTGAGAAAATCTCTTGGTAGACTAGCTAATAAGGATGATAGAGCCTCAACGCTTTGCTTCCGTAATGCGACATCTTCGCTTGTAAGGAGCGGTTGTAGCCCCTCTACAAAATTGAAGAGTTTTGTGTCTCCCTTTTGTACCTCTATAATAACATACATAATATGTATAGTCTTTCATTTTTTATGAAGAATAAAATTTAAAAAAATAGAGGAGACAAGAAAGACAAACCTGCAGCAATATTCTGGCATTCTGCTGTCAGTGTATTATTTTTTAAAGCTGTTAATAATTTGTCCTTAAGATTGCAACTTGAAGAATTCATTGCTGCTCATGCCGATCTAATTACGACGCGAGTAGTTGTCAATAAGTTAAAAAATCGACTGGAAGTTGAGTAAGGTCGATAATAAAATCACGTGATGTGATTTTATCATAAAATTACAGAAAATATAAATCACGCACAACGAATTGACCTCGATTTGTCGTCACTGTCGTCACCAAATTCACAGGTTACACTACAAAAAAAAAAAAAAAAAAAAAAGGAAAAAATTTTACTGAGCGTTTGTAATTTTTCGTCAAAAATTTATTGTAATATTATCGATATTATCTCATATTCAACGCAGTAACTTTCCCACGTTGAGGTTAGGGATTCTACAC
>JAUESH010000039.1:18760067-18773530 GCA_032275165.1 Synergus magnus
TTTTACCTGAATCTACGGTGCGATTCTGTGCCGCCCAGACCCGAAGCCGGCACAGAATCGGCAGTTGAGTGTATATGGGAAATCCTTTATTGTCTTTCTTGTAAGAAAAAACCCTAAAATAGGTGGAAAACTGTTTTTGTCCAACCTGCACCCAAATTAGCGTTTTCGTGTATTTAAAGTGGACGCAGTGTCTGTTTTCCTCCCTTGATGCACAATGTACTATTTTTCCAAATTTTCATCTACGAGGGGCCCAAAAATTTTGCGTGTTCCGGGCCTCAAAATTCCTCTCGTCGGACCTGAGCAAACGTCACGTGATAACATAACGAACATAACCTACATGGAATTGACGTTTTAAAATTTTTATTGTTGTGTTGTTGTTCGTAAGAGAATTTCCTGAAATAAGTCATACAGCAAGTACTGTATGAAGTTACATACAGCAGATAAATCGAATTTTATACGGTACAAATGCAAAGAGATAAATTCTTAATAATTCATCTACTGATAGTATTAAATACTTTGATTTCCACTACGAATAGTATTGGTAAGTATGACATTTCATTTTGTCATATTGTTTTATTGTTAATTATAAAGATTTTTTTCTTGTTGAAAACTTGAATTTGTTAATAAGCCGACAAGGTATCCACCACTGCAGTAAATTTTAACAAACCATTTGTAGATTTTAAATGACCGAACATAACCTGAACTTATATAAAACCCCAAAGAGCTTATTTTTTAATAAAATATTAAAACCATACGATACATTTATTTTTAAAAGTAAAATTGAATTATTGTACTTTACTTCACAGGACCTTTAAATAAGTTTTCAGTAGATGAACATTCAATTTATAAAATTGTCGGTCCTGATGTATTTTTTGAGATCATAGAGCCACCTGAGTTGGAGTACACATATAGACTCAAACCAGCCAAAGACTTCGGTGCACCTTTCGTAAGTCTCATCATTATTTATTTGATGAATTCATCTTCATAAGTTTACTTTTTTCAAACAAAATAAAAGTTAACTTTATTTAATATTTTATAGAACGACAGTTTTCTCGAAAGAGGAATTGCTTTGGTGCCCTTTGACCCACCAACTGGTTGTACACGTGCAAAAAATGCTGAAGAACTAGAAGGAAAAGTGGCACTTCTACAACGAGGCGAATGTAGTTTTCTCATGAAAACGTTATTTGCCGAAGAAGCTGGGGCGAAAGCTGCTATCATCGCCGGCGACTATCCTTCCAGTATAGAGGAGGCGAGAAGTACGCCCTTGTGGTTGGACCACTACTACATAGAAATGATTAGTGACGACAAAGTTTTTACATCTAAGACTGTAAATATCCCAGCTGGGTTTCTAGTCGGGAAGAATGGCAAAATGATCCAAGAAACACTAAATCGGTTGCATTTGCCGTTTGCGTTGATAAACATTCCAGTTAACGTTACATATACTCACTTAAGTGAGCTTCATCAACCACCTTGGCTTTCTTGGTAGGTTTCTTATTGATTAAATCGAAGGTAGATCCAGGTAGATGAAATATATCTACATAGATAGTTAATTCCAAAATCGAATTTTTCACTTTTGATACACAGGTTTAAAGTTTAAAACATGAGAGAGATTATTGATTAATAATTCAACGAAATCAATTTAATTTTACTCATTTAGAAGGCGAGTTTTATATAAAGTTTGTGTCTTAATGTGTTGATTGTTGAACTAAATCGGGAAATCAAGGATGCACGATTGTTATATATTACACTTGTTATTTCTATTCACTTGTTATACCACACTTTTACGATGATTTAAAATTAAATATTCACCAGTGACTTAAGAAAGTGGTCATGTTAAATTTTTTATTATGTTTTAATACAAGAGTTATCAAAAATTGAAATGCATTTTCCTATACCTATAAACTCGGTATACGTCATTGCTTGGATATTGGCTTAGTTTCTTTTTCAAGCCAAGCAAGAGCTTGAGTGTTTTCAGGTCCTTGGAGGAGAGGTTTTAAAGTCTCCAGACATTTTGCATGATAACTGTTGAGATATTCGATCTGAAAAAATCGATAATTGTGCTATGTAGGTTAACAAAAATAAAACCAAACATATTAGTACACTTTTTAATATTGAAGCCAATAACTTACCTCTCTATCGTTTAGTAGATCAGTATCTAATAAATTAGTTTGGATCGGGACTAGTGTTACTGTTTCAAATGTGAGGTAGCCTCGATTGTTAAAATTGTACTTTGTGTTTGCTTTTACTACAAGTTCTATATTCTCCAGTCGAATTCCAAATTTCCCATCTTCATAAAATCCGGGTTCTGAAAAATGACGAATTGTTTCTTGAATTATTACTCGTATATTAATATATGAAAAGGAAGAGTGAAATTACCATTCGACAGAAATAGGCCAGGTTGCATTCCTGGATCATCTGGATATGGTCGCCAAGAAATGCCGGTAGGATACTCATGAACATTCAAATATGCACCTACACCATGACCAGTTCCGTGTAGATAATCCAAACTGTGAATGTCACATAAACGTAATAAAATTATGAACATGAACATTTTTAGAACTTGATTAATCGAACTTGATTACGTGACTCGCATCTTGGATAAAAATCAGTTTTGGTTTTAAATACTTACCCAACGTCCCATAAGCTTTTACGGGCTAGCGTATCAAGATAATTTCCTTTTATCATACTGGGGAAGTTTGCAGTGTTAAGGAAATACTGTCCCTTGAACACACGTGTGAAGCATTCCCGTTCATAATCTGTTGGTTTGCCAAAATGCAAAGTACGCGTAACGTCTGTGGTTCCATCAAGAAATTGCGCTCCAGAATCGCAAAGGTAAATTTCTTTGTCCGTGATTGGTACATCAGTCGCTGGTGTAGGAAGATAGTGAATTATCGCTCCGTGCGCTCCAGATGATGAAATAGTAGGAAAGCTTAGACCAACGAACAAATCTTGTTCTCTGTAGACAAAGAGAAATTTACAATGCAAAAAATTCAGCGTTGCTAAAAAATAAATCTTCCCCAACTATATGTATACTCACTGTCTGAATTTAGCGAGTTGATCCGATCCAGAGATTTCTGTTACCTCTGACTTTTTATTTATGATTTGATCCTCCAGCCAAGCAAAGTACTTAACAAGAGCAACACCATCCCGAATATGTGCTGCCTTCATTCCCTTAATTTCAGTTTCATTTTTAACCAACTTCATTAAACTAACTGGAGAATAAGCAATGTGCACTTTTCCCTCACCACAAGCAGCATATAAAGCATAACTCGAACTGGAACTAATCCAAACTCGACCTCCGTCGAAGTCCTTCGAAGAGTTTTCCTTCAAGAACTTCAATATATTTTTATACGGATGATAAATGGGATTGAGACCTTCGTTCTTTAATTGTTGTTCAGCTTCTGCCGTAAGATTAGATTTATCAACGAACATATGGACGTCTTGATTGTCCACCACAACATATGCGAAGAATACTGGATTATATGGGATGTCAGATCCCCTTAAATTTAACAAATATGCTACATCGTCCAAGGCCGAGATTACAAGATAAGTTACTCCGTTGTCTTTCATACTTTTTCGACATTGGTCCACTTTGTCCTTCGCTGTTTTCCCAGTGTACAATAAGGGCAGTGGAACTATTGGATTGCTTTTTGGCAGTGGTTTCTCCTTGCCCCATACTTTGTCAACTAAACTTTCCTCCAGAGGAATTAAAGTATGACCTTTGTTGGTGAGGCTACCAGCCATGGAAACCCAATCCGTATAACTTATTACGTCTGTATCAACTCCTACTGATGATTTTGAAGGTAAATTAGAGATCAACCATTCTGCTTGAGTAGGTGTCCCTAAAACTGCTTCCTTCATAAGTGTCCACTCTTCTGGTGATTCAAATTCGTTTGTGGCTTGAAGAAAATATCTTCCATCAGTCCATAGAAGAGCTCGATCGTTGGTAATGACGGCTATTCCACGAGAGCCTTTAAACCCGGAAATGTAACTCAATTTTTTATCACTACTTCTTAAATATTCCGATTGATGAGCATCTCCGTAATAGAGGATATAAGCTTGAATCCCTTTTTTTTCAAAACCACTCACAGGTACGGCTTTCATCAACTCTCGCAATCTTGCCAATTTTGTAGCTCCGCCTTGTGCCATGTTTCTATAAACAAGATGGAAAGATTCTTTTGTTAAAATTTATTTATATACGCTAACTTAAAAGAATTTGAGCGAACATTTTTAGGTTCTGTTGTGGAACTATTTTTAAATTTACTCGATTTTTTTGCAATTACTTTTGTCTCAGTCAATAAAAATATGAAAACTGACAGTATAAGGAACATATTGCATCAAGTCTTTTCAAATGTATTCACATTCATTTCTTTTTTGCTGAAATAACCTTTTATTTCAAAAAAGTGCAATTTCACAATTGCCGTTCAACAAATTTTTTCTCCAGACTCCAGAAAAATTGAATTTATTATTTTCATTAAAAAATACGGTGCTTTCCATAGATTATTAACTTTTCCACTGATTATTAACTTTATTTAATTACATTTGGAGTACTTACAATAATATGAAATTATCGTCTACACAACACTACTAGTGTTGTGACAACTAGTGAACTATTAGTATAGGACCGGCCGGATCAAATTCAAGTGTTAAAGATATTATTATAAATTATATGTATGAGCTCAGAAAAGAAAAACAATCGAGACAATCTATGGTAAAATCCAAGATGTCCGAATACCTAGGGACCTAGGGACAAACAATGGTACCAAATTTATAAGAAACAGTATTGAAACAATGAAACGTATATATTTTTACAAAACTTTTTGCACGGCTCACTTACCGTCTATTTTATACGTACAATTCGAGTAACACAATCTGTGACAGTAACCGAGGAATTTAGGATGCATACGTGATCGATGATATCGTATGATCATGTTTTTCCCCGATTATCATATCATAATCAGATAACCTCAGGCGCTTATCTGAAATGAAAAACAATAAGACTTTAATTCTACCTAGATAATGCATTTTTTTTATCTTCATCGATAGCACGGAAAACAACGCAATACTGTAAAATAAAAAATATTGCTCTTTCGCGCCCTTTTACTCGTATTTGAATTTTACCGCGCTGAAAATTCACCAAACGACAACATATGTTCTACAAAATTGCGACATTGAACAAAATTCTGCCATTGGCTGTAATTTAGCGCGCGATTCAAAATCGAATAAAATTAATTCGATTTTGAATCGCGCGCCAAATTTGGACCAATGGCAGGTTTTCTCCAGCAGGAAGCCAACGTGCGCTGCGCGCGCAGGGGGGGATCCAACTTTATCACAGAACTGCGCACGAATTACGCAAAATGTTCAATCAGCTGTGAGCTGTGGAAGACAAGAATAAATTCGGTAATTATATTATAAAAAAGATTAGTTTACGAAATATGTTAACATAAAAAAGTAGTAATTTTGTAATTCTGGAAGTAAAGTGAAAAGTGGAAATCGTGGAAACATCGACCATACACGTTATTTGCTAAGTTTTTTTTTTTTTAAGTTTTTCTAGTTTTTACATTCAAAAATTGCTTAATATGTGCTAATAACTACTGAAATATGTGGTACTTTTTTGTTCGTTTATATCCTTTTTTTCTTCTAATCTCCGTACAAAAAAGATATTTCCTTTGAACGAAATCGTTAAAGGATAAAGGCTTGGATATAGGCTCTAGCCTCAAAATTAATTTTTTTCATTTTACTCAAGAAATATTAAAATCAATTAAAATTAGATATTGTATAAGTGTATATACTTAAAATTGATACTACATATTTTTTTCGCAGAAGAATTCAATACATCATGCTCAGCATTGCAGCAAGACAATGTGTCCGAACAGTAGAACGCAACACAAATGCATATTCTTACTATGCTCGTCAAAGTTACCTAGCACCATGTAATAATCACATTTTTCTGCAAGGCCTATTGCATAAGAGTCCTGTCCGTTTACAAAAGGTATTTCTTATATTTATTTAACTATAAAATAGTGAATAAATAATTCTTTTAGAGGAGTCTTTAATTCTAGAAGAAATTTTATTTTTTTGATGTAGTTTGATTATAATTTTAAATGAATTTGCAGGTAAACAACTTGTTTCGACGAAATGGCACGATTGCTTTACATTTTGCAACAAAATCAAATGCAAAGTCACAAAAATTGGTTGGCTCGTGGCTACTTGGCTGCAGTGGAATGGTATTTGTAGCCGTTGTATTAGGTACAGTTTGTTATTTTGTCTTTTATGGCTACATTCGAAAAGTTATTCAAATTATTGTGGACATAACGTATGGAAAATAATGTGACCAGAGTTGTTACACATGTACATAGTTTTAAATCGTATCAAATTATTTTGTATAAATATTTATTACATTAAATAAGAAACTAAACAGTATTATTCTTGTTTTTCAACGTTTTGAACAGTTTTAAACTTATGCTTCATAAATTTATGTTAAAACCAGAATACTAAAAATAAGGAAATAAATAATACGTAAACTAAGTATGTAATGGAATTGGAGATGTCTGTGATAGTTAAAATTAAATTATTTGAAATAGAAAGTAAATAGTTTCATTATTTACCTTCTTTTTTAGGGGGTGTCACAAGACTTACTGAGTCAGGATTATCCATGGTTTCATGGAAGTTACTCGGAGAAAGAATGCCGACAACGGAAGCTGGTTGGGTGGAGGAATTCGAGAGATACAAAATGTTTCCAGAATATAAAATGTAGGCATTTCAGTAACGTGTAAATTTTCTTTTGAAAGAGTCGTTTATAATTTACAACTTTTTGAAAATAATTTTTGAATTCATCTAATTATTTTTTTTAGAAACAATGCTAATATGACTCTTGAAGAGTTTAAGCGCATTTGGTGGATGGAGTACGCACACAGAATGTGGGGTCGCCTCATAGGTTTTGCATTTATCGTACCTGCAGCTTACTTTTGGAGCAAAGGAATGTTGCAACCAGCAATGAAATCACGTGTTTTAGCACTAGGAGCTCTTCTCGGTATGCAAGGACTCATGGGCTGGTACATGGTGCAATCTGGATTAGAAGATCGGTTTCACGGACCTTCGGATGTACCAAGAGTTTCGCAGTACCGCTTAGCATCACATTTAGGATTAGCATTTCTCTTGTACACTGGTTTGCTATATAATGCGCTGGATCACCTTTTACCTGCTAAAACACTTAATGTTGATTATTTCGGAGTTAAAGATGTTCGGATCAGTATGTTTAAAGCGTTAAGGAAGTTAAAAATAATGGTTTATGGAACGAAAGGCTTGGTTTTTATCACAGCATTGTCAGGTGCATTTGTTGCCGGCATGGACGCAGGATTAATTTACAATACTTTTCCTAAAATGGCAGACAAGTGGATTCCTGACGATATTTTGACGCTTTATCCTCCACTAAGGAATTTCACAGAAAACCCAACAACGGTACAATTCGACCACAGAATATTGGTATGCTTCCTGTTTCTTTTTATTATTGTATTCTTTTTCGATTTAATGTATTATCTAAATTGTTAACAATTGTTATTAATTTCCAGGGCATAACAACATTGACATTAGTGACATGTATAGCCATAATGTCTCGAAAACACAAATTGCCGGGTCGAGGATCAATGGCTGTAAAAGCAGCCTTGTGCGCCGCTTATTTTCAAGTAATACTAGGAATTTCAACCTTAATTTATCACGTACCATTAAATCTAGCAGCTATCCATCAGTCTGGAAGTCTCGTACTCTTGAGCTCTATGATATGGCTCTGTCACGAGCTAAAGCATATTAAAAAAATACCAAAATAAAAAGCCTAGTGAAAATAAAGTTGTATCTTTCATTAAAAAAAATGGTAAGTTGTCATCCTTTAGTTAGTTAAGTAAATAATTCTTCTTTTCTAAAATCAAGGAGTTGGAATAAAAATCAAAAAGAGAAATGGAGCAGCGGGATTCTATTCTTAGAATGTGTATCTGGTTTTAAAAAAACTACCTTGGAGTTTTCTAAGGGAGAAAATATAATAAAGATATTTTCTTAGCTGTATCATATATTTTTTTATTTCACAATAAATTGCGTTATAATAATGGTCACTCGTAAAAATTATTTTGTATTCAACTCTGTCATTAATGAGATTGTGATCACTCGTGGATATTGAATGTATTTAAAGTAGAGCTGACATCATTTTCTGTGATCAAACGTGATTATCGATTGTTTCGCGATTATGCAGTGTTTACAAAGTGATATATCTCCAATTTTCAAACTAAGATACTAGTTCTGTATAAACCAGACTGATTTTATTTTTTTGAGAAATAATATATCTCACTGTATATATATATTCCAATTAGTTTATAAAATTTAAAAACCCTGCTTAAAGTCTTTAACGCTATCTAATTAATTTTTCCCCAGTTATCCCGAGAATTTTTCCATCAACATATTGTCGCTGGTAAAAAAATCAGTTTTATCTTACTGGCAGTCATATTAACGCCTATTCAATCAGTCAAATTTTGATTCTTCACTTTGTGATATCTTCCACTGTTTACAATACGAGCTATAGTATAGTTTCGCCACTCACTTAAAATTGCACTTTTTTATTTTTATTATTGTAACATATCTTTATTTACAAGCATTCTTGGAGACATTTAGTTCGGTTCGGCTACATGCCGCGCTTTACAAAATTGATACAAGTATATGAGTATTAAAAAAAAAAAAAGAGAAAAAAAGTAGATCACATCGTACAGTCAAACGCGGATTTGAGAAACTTGATTCAAGTTACGGTTACATTCTCGCGCTATGAAATATTTTTGAAAGTTATTAAAGATAAATAAAAGTCTCTTCTGGACATTTGCTTTTTCGTGATATTTAGTTCATATAAATACTAAACAGGAACGCCTAAGTGTGAAAGTGAAAAATTTCGGTGAATAAGTGATTCATTGCATTAATCTTAACACAACTTTTACATCATTCCAGTAAAACAATGTTCTTATTTATATTAATATATATAAGTCGAAAAATTGTGCGATATTGAGAATTAAAAAAAAACTGTTGCAACTCTCTTTTCGGACGAAAAACTGATTTTAAAAATTTGATAATATTCGCGTTTACAAAAATTTATTTTTCCAAATGATTTTAGTATTAGGAACCGCTTAAGCCACTAAGTCCAGCACGCAACATTCTTTTTATTATAAATTCGGATGGATTAATTAAAAATTATAGTTAAAGAACTTTTTATGAAAAATGTTAATTTTAATCTAATTTGAGGGCCCGATGTCCCCAACATTTTTTTGCTATAGCGCCAAATGTTCGGTTCCAGTAAAAGTTGGAGTCTCATTGAATAAACGTCTTCCTTATGATACTACGTACACCTAAGCACTCCACTAAGCCTGTTCAGTCAAAAAAACTAATGGCTCTATTACCGCAACCGTCTCATCGTTTCTCAGAAACAGTGAAGTAAATTAAGTAGTAAAATCGATATTTCTTGCAATTTCATTTAGGTCAGTCTAAACAAGAGCGTGACTGCGCTATCGAATCTTTCGAGCACAGATTCAAAAAACGAGACCAGACAAATTAGGAATACGTTAAATTACGTAAATGCAATTCTAGATCATTTCTAATGTCCTTTTGTCTCGTTATTTTTATAAAACGTAAGAATCATTATTTTTATATAAAGTAAGAATCGATTGAGCTTTTGGCGAACAAACTGCTGTTCGGAAGTTGATCCCAAATTCGTTTTAGTTCAATCTAAGATAGCTTAATATCGAATTGCCACCGATTTCGTACATATATTAAGTCGACCCAATATAATATCTATGTATAAATATATTGCTATAACACATAACACGACGTAAGTCTTCGCGACGCTTCTTTCAAGCATACTTAGACTTCCATCTCCAAGACAGATTGACGAGAGAATACAAGATTTATATAAGAATTATGTATATACACATATAGAACGATTCAATTGTTAGGATGGTCCAAATAAATCAATCAAAAAATGTTTGGTCTCTTTGCAACTCCACAGAAAGTATTAATTTGATCAGCTTACGAATAATTGGATGGATCCAAAGCTCAGAGAAAAATATTCTATAAGATTAAACGATTCTATTTTAGAAGACTCTATTTAAAAAAATTGCTTAAGAAAACGGTAGAATTTCCGAGACCGATATTTTTAAGTTTTTGTATCACCTTATATTTTTGGACCACCCTTTAATCCGTGTCTATGCAAACTGTGTTTCATGTAAAGTCGCCTAGTTTAATTTACATCACATGTAGATATAATACATTTGTAGCTCGTAAGAATAGTGACTCATAAATAAACTTAAACTTTCGTTCTCAGTGGATAATAGTACTGCCGCGCATTCTTGTATAAATAAACGAGCCACTGCACTTTAGCTGATGGGTGTATGTTTTCGGTGTAATTTGAGTTTGGATACAGCGCAAAAAAATTGGCAATTTTCCTATTTCTGCGATTAGTTTTATTGCGGGAGTTACGATGCTTTAAATTCGCCAAATTCATAGATCGATTGCCTTGAAAACATTAAGAGACTTGTTGTTATGTCTAGTTTTTTACTCGTTAAAAGCAATTACAGTGCTTAGGCTGGTTCATTTAGGCTCAGTCGATTAATGCGATCACGTTGTAAATATTAGCACTCTCTGTCTTCAGAAAGAGCGACTTTGTTAAAATCAAACGAGTTAACAAAAAATGATAATGTGTTTGCGTGCGAGTCATATGTACATGCAGAATGTATAGACTACCTCGACCATCCTGTACACGGTGAGTGATGTAGTATTATTTTACCTTAAGTTCGTAACCAGCACATTCCCATCTAATTAATAACTCAACGAGTTAAATTCTAATAAATGCATCGTGAATAACGAGTGCATTGTCAAGAATGATCACACTTCATAACGATGGTGTTAACAGTAAGATAGCGTACAGTGCAAGTAAAAATTGCTCAGAAACATGCTTTTAGCGTAGAATTTAAAAATTCATGGAGAGAAAAAACGTTTTTCATCATTCTCTATTATTTAAACTTAGAATTTTTAGGAATGTGCTTGTCACAATGAGTAAAGTATAAAAGTCGGTTGAATTTGCATTCAACTGGTCTTTGTCGGACTGTCGTCTGCTCTCTCTGGATTGACGATGACCTGAATTACGTAACCAGGCTGGATCTTCGCCTCTTCGATGTGCATTTTATCACCCAGCAATTTCCCCCCAAAGAACCACCTTTGTCGCGACGGTTCTAATCCTTCTTGACTCTATTGATGAAATTGGAGAAATATTTTTAGTGTTTTATTTGACTGTTCCTTTCTTCATTTCTTGAATTTGAATTAGACTCGCTCAAGAAACAACATTTGGTAATTGCATCATTAAGCATGAACTTGTGTTAAAGGAGTGATTAATACCTGTAATTTTTTCTTCACAATGCCTATAGTGTCCTTGCTGTAAACAGGCAGTTTAACGTCACCTAACGTAGTTGACAGTCTAAGTTTGAGCGTCATTTCAGTGCCGCCATCGATAGGCTCTGCGATAAGAGAATTATTGAAAGCGTTTTCGTTATTTCTTTAGAAAAACATCTAGCGAGTTCTTTTTCTGATCTTTATCCAGACTAGTAATGTTAATATTGTTGAAAATATAATCGCAAACATGCCAAGTCGAGGGGTTAACAACTAGACCGGTTATGTCTACACCTATTCGCATAAAGTTGAGTGATTGGATGCAATAAGGGCACATAAAGTTTTTTAGCTTGAGCACAAATGAGCCCTGACAAGACAAAAATATTGTACCTTATTGTATCCGGGCCCTCAGTTAAAGTTAGTGCCCCTAAAGAGAAATATATAAATATTACCTGAACAATCAGCTGGAGAGTCTCTACCACTGTCTTCCTTGACAATGTTGATGGGATACGATAAGCAATAAATGGGAACTTGGTACCGTGTTCCTAACTCGTCATAACACTCAGTCAAAAATCCATTAGGCACAGAAATATTAGCTCCATCCAAAATAGCTTGCGCTAATTGATAATCTTGTGCTTCCGCAGCCGTTGCTCCGGCCCTCAGTGCGTCCCAAATTTCTTTACGACCGTCAAATGCCGGTGCAGTGTCCCAAAATTCATCTCTTTTACTTCTTAACTGACCTTCTGTTAAAGGTACGTCCGACTTCCATCTGATTACTTCATGACACAAAGAGTGATTCTTCCTTGAGTTTCCTGCAACATATATTTTTTATTATTTTGTTGATTATAATGGTACAGACTATTTATTATTTATACGCAATCAGAAAAATAATTCAAGATCTCCAATTGCAACAGAAACTAGATCTTGATCTAATTGATCAAGATCACTTTGATCTTGACGAATGATTTCTGCAATCTGAAGATTAATCTACCAGAACGCAAAGAAAAATCTCAAGGTATTACGATTGTAAGAAAATGTTTTTCTTCAGTAAAAAAGTTATTGCAGAAGACTGCAATAACTACTAAAGTGTTCCTATAAGTGAACTCTTTTGTAATCAAATATTTAGTCCTGATCTCAATAATTTCACAGCGATCAACTTATTAAAACTTTAAGATCCGTCTAAGAATTTAATATTAATAATTAATTAAAATACACCTCTGTTTATTATAATTAGGTATATATCAACATGTGAACAGCTGTTTCTTCAGTAACATTCCCATTGTCACTTGAAATAATCAATCAAATGTTTACGACTTCAAGCTTCGTGGTCAAAGATCGAATATGACAACTAGAGGAAAAAAATGTAGAAATGAAGAGAGCATAGGGCAAAATAAGATATCTTAGGAAAGCTGATCAAATGGTTAAACAACATTAAACAAGGCATCATGAAATACGCAAATCCTCTTTTTTATGACGAATCTTATCGCGATAGGTGTCGAAACAAATATGACAACTGAGTTTTCTCTCAGCAGAAGGTCAGCACTTTAATTAACATAATGTTGTTGAATTAGCAATGGTAAAATCAGTGAATAAGTAAACAGAGAAAAGGTTACTTGAAAGAAATCAGAGACAAAAACTGGGTTGTATATCCAAGGTTAACATTGCTGGTTAAGTGGCTGGTAATTCTCACCTGAATTTGTCCTTGTGGAATTGGCAGACGTGTCGTCAACAGAGGCATTTCTGCCTCTCGTGATGCCTATACAGCCTCCCATCCTAAGTCGCCCAAGGAATCAAACATTTTTCACTTAAATAACTGAAATGCACCACTATCTCACATGCCATTTTCTTCCATTTTACACAGATCCTTCAACGCGATTTCGTACCGCTTGCAGTGCCACTAAGGATGAAGCTGATTGTGAAAAATATGGAATCTGTCGGTAAAAAACATGTTTCTCTCTTACCGACCGATTCAGATTGGTTTAAGGGCATGTGATACTTTACCATAAGAGCAATTTATTTTCCGCAACTTTACGCTTGCAATAATAAATATTTGT
>JAUESH010000039.1:18773630-18784085 GCA_032275165.1 Synergus magnus
ATTTCAATAAAAATTTAGGACCAGATAAACGTACCTTAGTATATTTTCTTTTGTTTTAGAAATTTTCAATTTGATATATCAATAAATTTAGAAGTAACGTTGCAGAGAAAAAAATTTCGATAAAGTGGGAATCGGATAAATAATACATGGCCTTAAGGAAGAGTAGATTTTGTAATGCCCTTTGAGTATGTTAAAGTTATATTTATTGCACGTCATTTTGCAAAATATCAGAATTGTTTACCGCCTTGTATAGAAAATATAAGCTTTTACATTAACATTGTATCATATAACATTGTGTATAGACCTAACCTAGCAAAATCACATAAACTGGATATTTCTATTCGAAAATGCAAGATTATTAATAAAACTATCTGTGAATTCGATCTCGAGTGTTTCATTTAACACTATTTATATTTTTTTGTGCTCATTTGTTGAGCACTTTGCTTCCTCATACATCCATACATACATACATACATACATCCGGACAATTAATTAGAACGTTGTATTAGATATTAATCAATTGAGGAAAGTTTAATTAAACTATTTTTAAAATATTGGAAAATGTAACGAAGCAAAAACTGATTACATTGAAGAATGAAGCTTCTTTGTGTTGGCAAAAATAAAAAATTAGGGTCTTACCGGCGTTTAATATTTACAAATTAATTTTGAAATACATAAATTTTTGAACTAATATTACTTATCAAAACAGCGAAAAATTGAATTTATTTCGATATTCATATCATGGTTCATTAGTCAAAAATTAATTAAAATTTATGCGCGCACTGTTGAACAGTAGTGGGAATGGAGGAGAAACAGTTTTGCTCGTTATAGCGAAGCTCGTTGTAGCGAGACACGAGTGTATTCAGTAAATATATATCGACAATGTATATCGATATATATCGAAAATGTATATCGACAAATGGGATATGAACGAAAAAGTGGATATCCCCATTTGTCGAGGCGGATCATCGAGATTTGGTGCTTTGTCGAAAACGGTCCCCAATTAACGGATGATTTATTTTAAAAAATACTAAATGTAATTTTTTCTAATAATATAATTATTTGAAAAAAAGACTGGTTCCTCCTAATCAGTATAGTGTCATTTAAATACAAAGAATGAATCAAAAAGTAACCAAATATATGCTTTACAATTTCTGATCCAGCTAACCTAAAATTAGTTTAGAGTACCTGCATTATTATAATACTGATTTTATTTTCCTTTTTCTTGTAATTTACTAGTTATCATAAAAAGTATCTGGCAATCTTCGACAATTGGTACGCCCCCTGTAATTGGTTCCTTTACTCTATCTCTTTCTACCTCCTTTCCTATTTCTTCTCAATCTCTTTCTATCTCCTTATCAATCACCGTTCGCTCTTATCTCTTTCAATCCACACTTCTCTATCTCTTTCTATTTATTGTATATATCTATCTCTTTCTATCTTCTTGTCAATCACAGTTCGCTCTTATCTTTTGCAATCTCCACTTCTCTATTTCTTCCTATCTCTCGCCTATTCTCGTCTATACCTTTCTATCTTCTTGTCGATCAAAATTCGGCTCTATCCATATATATTCCCCCAATTTACTTAGACAATCTCGAGTGATGTATTACAACCCAACCTTGTACAAACTAAACTGAGCCATGACGCGTCACAACCCAGCTCCTGCAAAAGCTGAACACGTGACACATTGAAACTGGCCTTTTCGGAATTCAAAATGGCGCAGAGCATGAAAGAGAAAGGCTTGAGCACAATGGCAAATATATTATAAAGTAGATGTGGTGCTGGTCTACATAGTTACCCGTGACAAATGTTTTTTTGCACCTGTCAGACCCGAATTAATACTATAGATTGGTATCCATGTAATATGAAAACCCTTTAAACATCAACCTTGAAAACACATTTTTATAAGAGTTATGAATAAGAAAGAAAAATAAAAAACTATGAATATATTATTGTAAATAAATTTTTTTTCTTTAAAGTGGCTAAACCGATTTTGATGAAAAAAAAATATATATGTTGTGGAGATCAATGAGACAACTTTTAAAAAAAATTGAGAAAAAATTGCTCACAAATAAAACTCTTCGAAAAATTTTTTTGAAATTTTTAATAATTTTTATGACTGTCAAATATCTTGAAAAAAAGTTGAGAAAAATATATGTTGAAGGCCACAATCAGAGAATATTTCTATAAAAATTAAGTTTTTTATTGGACAGATTTTTTTTTTATTTTTTCAGAAAATTTTTCTAATTTTATTTTTTTTTTGTGAAAATCGATTTGATTGTTTTGGAGAAAAAAAGTGTTTCTATTTTTTTCCTTACTTCCATAACTTCCATAAAAAATATTTTTTATATTTATTAATTTGGTAAATTCAGTAAGTGACAACTTATAGTAAAAATTTTAACCAGATATCAGCAGGAACTCAATTTCAGAAAATAAAATGAAATGAAAATGTTCTGTAGCTCATAACAATTTTTATATATGATTCAAGAGTTGGGCATGTTTCTTCATAAAGGAAAGTTGTAGAATTTTAAGATATCGAAAGTTTTTTTCCTGAATTTTCAGGAATCTAAAAAGTTTTTTTTTTCGAGAATTTGAAAGATCATTGTGAATATAAGAGAGTTCAAAAGATTTGAAAAGATGTCATATTAATATAAGATAAAACCTAAATATTTGACTTACCCGTTGTGAGTTTTATTGTAGATTTAATAGATCTGTGTGAGCCATTTCTAGTTAAAGTATTCATTTGTGGAGTTCCAGGCAATGTGTGTCCCAAGGCATTCATATAATCCGCAATCAAGAGGGTAATTTCTAAGATCTGTGTGAAAAATAATTAAATAATTAGGTAAAATCTTGGAAATTAATCATATAATAGGAGTTGTCTTTAATTATTCTCATGTAATATTTGTCAATTTACCTTAGGTTTACTAAGAGCAAACAAAAGTTTTTGTTCTGCTGCACCTTCATCTGGACATGCTACCAACATGAAATCATCTAAACACCCTCCAAAAGTAATTATATTCGTATAATTGTAGCGGCACATAACAGACATTGATTGCAATTCTAGTAATGTTACACTGTCTTCAGATACAGCTATCCATACTGTAACTGGTTCATTTTGTTTTAACTGGAAAAATAAAATTCATAACGTTAATTACTACACTTTATTAACGTTAATATTAATATGTCATTACAAGGGTGATTGGCAAATAGTTGTGAAATTTAATTCCCAGATATTTTACTTATTTTCTCAATTTAATAGAACTACTTTTTCAATTGTATTGAAGGCTTCACGGTCTTTCCCCTATTCTTCTTTTTTAAGAATTCCTGTTTTTTCTCCTGTTTTCAATAAAATTACCATTTTATTCATTTTTTCTTCGTTTTTCATTTAAATGCAAGCTGAATCTATAAGATCCCATAAGAAAAATGAACTATTTTTGCTTAAAAGTTCAACTATTTTGTTCAAAAACATTTTTCTATTCTGTTGAAAATATAATATTTAGATGAAAATCCCCCTTTTTGGTTAAAAAGTAAACTATTCCGTTGAAAATTCACTTATCTGGTTAAAAATTTATCTTTTTTTTTGGTTGAAATATAAAATATTCCATTGAAAGTTGACCTTTTTTAGTTGAACACTCAAATATTTAGTCAAAAATCCATGTTTTCAAATAATTTCTTATTACTGTGTGCATATTTTCATCATCTTACCTTCGCTTGATATAATGTTGCACCAAAAAAAGGCCATTTTCTTGTACACGTTAAGTATATTCGAACGCAATCCAAAATACTACGTCCTCTAAGAGAGATCCATTTTTCTTGTAACTTTTCCTGCAACTCTCTGAAAATTCAAAAACGTAAACTTTAGTTCTACGATGATCTAGGATGACAAATACGTAAAATGAGGGGTGCGCAAAATTTTTGAAATTCAAAGTCCGAATGAGCCGAATTTTTGAATTTTTGAACAATTTCGAGTAGTGAAGGATTACGAAGTTTTTTTTTAATATCAAAAGACGTATACGTATATTACTTTTTAATTCATTTGGTTTTAATTTGATTATTACAAATCTGAATCATTTGAAATTATTTCCAATTCTTTTGAATTATTTTCCATTCTCTTTATTTTCTTGAATTCTCTGAAATTTCTTTAAAATAACTTGAATTCCTTTAAACAATTTCGAATTTTTTTCGAATCTACTTTAATTCCTTTTAAATTCTCTTGAATTCCTCTAAATTCTTTTTAATTCGCTTCCAATTCTATTGTATTTTTTAAAAATAATTGAATTCTGATTATTTTCAATTCTTTCGATTTCTTTTGAATTCAAAAAAATTTGTAATCCTTTTTAATTCTTATTGAATCCCAAATAAAAATGTTATCAAAAATATTGTTAAGTGTTTCCAATTCTTTTGAACTCTTGTGACTTTTTATAAATTGACATGAATTTTTTCATCCTGTTGGATTATTTTTAATTCTTGATTTTTCTTTCAATTCGTTGAATTTTTATAAAATCATTCAATTCTTCTGACTTTCTTCCAATTCTTTCGATTTCTTTTGAATTTTAAAACATTTTTTTTTATACATGCGTGAGAAATGCTACATTGAACGTTTGTTTTACAAGCGCAAAATTATAAATTCCCCACGAAGCCATTATTGCAGTGCGTTAAAATGTCATTTCATAGATGTCACTGATTATTTTTACACTCAAAGAATATATTTATTCAGGCCAATCGACGCTAACGCTATCTCTTTGTATTATAAAAGAAAATAATAGAGAATCGGCGAATAACTCGATTCTCTATTGTTTTTCGATAACTACATAACCTACATAATAAATTCTTAATTCTTTATGAATATTTCCTCCTGTGCAAGGGGCTCTACCCCCGAACTCCCCGCTCCCCATCAAATCTTATTACGTACTTCAAAAAAAGTACAAGCAACTTGTGCGGGGTCACCAATTGCCACACTCGTTGCTCAATATACTATTTTAAATCCTTTTTAAATTCTTAACAGTTCTGAAAAAAAGTTAAATTAAATTATTCTTAAATGTTTTAAATTCTTTCGAATTCTTGTGATTTCTTATAAAACGACATAGAATTTTTTAAATTTTCTTAAATTATTTGGAATTCTATTAATTTCGTTAGTACATAACATATTTGGAATTATTTTTTTTTTTTAGAAATTATGAGGGGGGGGGGGGGGCTTGAAAAATTTATTAGCCGTGGGTCTCGATTTTTTTATTTGGCTACGTTTCTAGTTACTCGAAATTGATCGGATTCTATACTTAATAATATATTTTGGTATTTTTTGCATAGCCTTACTTAAAATGTTTGAGGACTACTAACCGGAGTTGATCACTAGTTATATTGGACCGATACCTAAGCGGGTAAAACTTATCAAGTGCTTGCAGAACCATGTGATTTCCACTTCCATGTCCACTCCCCCGTGCCTTCTCTACATTAAATTCGCCGAAGTCTATCTACAGACAATATTAATGTTTGTTATTTAATGAAAGCTAATTATTATGGCGCAAAATCGTAAAATTTAGTTATATACCTGAGCCATTATTGCAGCCAGTTCGAACGCTAATTCACGATTTAGGGGAAATTTTCCTTGCACGACTTGTTGATTTATTTGATAACACAATAAAAGTCTCTCTCGATCTGTTTCCATTTTTGCTGCATGACGCCAATAGCACCTTGATTTGTACGTCAGTTGAATGACTCTTGTATTTTCAAATTTTCCAGATCCCTTTTCTCTTAATGCAGTTTCCCATTTTGAAATGATGTCACATAGCTGGAAATAGACAATAGTATAAGATTAAAAAAATGTTTAACTGTCAAACTTTACTCTTCGTTTAAAATTAATAAGCGGTACTATTTCTCATCGATTTTTTAACGCTTCATTCAGCGAAATACTAAATTCATTCATAAAAGTTCTTGGGAATCTTTTTAAATGTTTAACAATGCCTAATATTTCTAAACATTGTTTTTGTCATATTTTAAAGTATTCAAAAACCCTTAGAAAAATACTGAAATAGCGAAAGGTAGTTTTTGAATGGCTAAGTGGTATCCTTTCAAATACTTAAAAATCTCTAGATATCTTCAAGATTTTTCAGCATACTTTAAAATCGTTAGAAATAATTTGATATACCCAAAAATATCATTTCTCACAATCCCTAGAAATCTTCTGATATCTCCAAATTTTTTTTACACCTCTAAAAATCATTTCAAATACCCTAGAAATCTTTCGAAATCCCTATAGGTATATTTTAAAAATATTTTAAAATCCCTTAAATATATCCACAAAATTGTATTTTTTAAAGTACAAAAAAAACCCTAAAAATGTTTTAAATAGCCAAAAATTCTTAGAAAAGTTCGAAATCCTCAAAATCTTCAGGAATCTTCTGACATCTCTGGAAGTCTTTTGACAGACCTAGACATTTTTCAAATGTATAAAAATCCCTAAAACATCTCACAGTATTAGAATATTTTTAAATCCCTTGAAATAATTTGAAATATTTTGTAGAAATGCCTAGATATCACTAGGATTTTTTAGGTGTCCCTAAAAATCCATATAAATATTTGAAAAGAGTAAAAAAATCTTTGGAAATATTTTGGTATCTAAAAAATGCCTAGAAATCTTTTGATATCCCTAAAAATGTTCTTAATTACAAAAAAGTCCCTAGAAAAGACTTAATATTCCTCAAAATTCCTGGAAATCTTTCTTAGGCAGCTTAAGAATCTTAAATTTCAGGAAATGATTCTTAAGATCCTAAGATAACCTTAAAATCTTTTGACATCTTTCAAACATTCTAGAAATGCTTTCAAGTATTAAAAATCTCCAGAAAATCTAAAGAACCTTTCTTTAGATTTTTGAAATATTTTTAAATCCTCTGAAATCACTTGATATAGTTTTCATTTGAAAACTCTCAAAGCTGAACTTTGAGAAAGTTAGGATGCGAAATAGTACCATTTTAAAGTTCCCCCGGATAAGAAAATTCGATATCTGAAAACATAATTTGTTTATTATTAATATAGGAAAAGAATTTAAAAAATCACCTTAGCTTGAAGATCTATAAAGTGTTCGAGATCTTTTTCAATAGGGTCATCGCTGAATAGTGTAAAACCAGACTGATGCACATCTCTACAGCCGATTTCCTGATTAAGCGTTGTGAGAAATTCTTCTATGGTAGTACTACCGTCGAAACTTACAACCTGGTAAGTGCCATTTAAAAAGTGAACAGGTATTGCATGTGGCAAAGAATGATGGTAAGGATTCTTCAGTAAGATAGATAAAACTTCCATCCTAGACGGCTTTACTTCTCTTCCACCATTTTGTAAAGTCCTCTCCAATGCTCTCTCGCAGTAAGCTGCATACTTTCCACACTCAGTTCTAGTAAGTAAAATACAAAATCAAAATCAAATTTTAAGTTAGTGCGCACATTTGTTTCTAATACTAATGTAATAACAGTGTCAAAATTCAAAATTAACGACCCGAAAAACCCCTGAGAAGTAATTTTCAGTCAAATTGGGTTTCTTTTAGAATTTTGTTCGCTATATTGGATCCACCATTTTTAATAATGACAACTGACCCCAAATGAAAGATCTCACGAGAAAATTGAAAGTAGGAAGCTATAGTCGGACGACCGCCACCTGTCGGACGACTGACTGGTAGGTGCTGGTAGGGTTCCTTGTCCACTCGATCTCTTGCAAAGAGAGGAGAAAGTACGGGAGAGGGAAAACGAACCATGGGGTCGGATCCGACCACCACTGTACCGGTTGAGGGTTAAAAATATTTCAGGGTTATCTCATTTACTTCGGAATCCAGATTTTTTCCGGAATTTTTAGCAGGGACATTTCATCAAAACTAAAAGCTAATTAAAAGCTTAATTAACCAAATTCACCAAGCTACGACACGTATACAAGCAACGAGTATAATATACCATAACAAATTTTTCCTTCAACAAAGTTTCACTGTAGTATTTTCTGTGTGTGATTTGAATAAAATTTAAAAAAGTTACACTGTTAAAATTGAAATATTTGAATTTTAAGCATAAACATCAATTTTTCTCAGTGTATGGAATAGATATGCTGGATTGTCCTAAGATCTTCTCAAGCGAACAGTGGAGGTTCAGGAGAACTTTCTTACTTCAGTGGCTCTCTCCCTTAAAAAAAAAATTTTTTTTCATTATCCAAACTAAAAGGAGTCAATAAATCTCCGCTCCGTTTTAATGTTTTCTAATGTTTCCTAAAGTTTCAGGACAAAATATTTATTTTTGTGGCCATATAATTAGGTTATTTGAAAATCAATAAAATCGAAATTTTTTCCAAGTATCACATCTAACAAGGGGAAGGCCTGAGAGTCGAAATTCAAATCGAGGTCGCGTGAGCATAATTCGAAAGATTATCGAATTTCATTCGACACGTGTCATGGCTTTTTTGTAAATGGAACCCAGTTTTGAAAATAGTAATTTTTTAAAATTCCGGCTACCTTCACTGATTCAATAATGTCAGTCACGCGGGATAATTATAATAATTACACAATACTAAAAAGAAAAAAAAATGGGATCATCATAATCACCACGTCCACACCGTTGCATAGGGTCTCTCCCCCTCGCACACAAACACTTCGATACACTTGTAGTAGGATCAGTTCTAGCCCAAACTTTCTTATGATAAAAAAACCTATAATTTTCCAGAATGTACTATAAAATCTCAAGGAAAGTTGAAGGAGAAGTACCGCTTCCACGATTCTTGGGGGGGGGGGCTATAAAAGGTCATGCTCGTCGATCTGAAGACCAGTGATCCCAGATCGTGGATTTTTTTAGCCCCCACCACGTTCCCTCATGGAAGCAACACATGAAAACGCCCGGCATGTCGGTGTTTCGTATAGACCGAGGATTGTCGAAGATGCACGAAATCGTGGATTTCCTCGGCCCTCACCATGTTCACTCGTGGAAGCAATACATGTAAACGCCCGGCGTGTCAGTGTTTCGTGTTTTCGTCGGTTGGGCCGCTGTTACCTGCTTGGGTTATTTTCAAGTTTTCAAGATTTGGAAACTTCTGTCAATGTGCTTTCATGATTCCAACATTTATTTAGGTTGATTTCTTTTTCAATCTTTTCAGAAAATTACATCTTTCAGTAAAGAAGAAAATAATAATCAAAACATAAACATATTTTAGAATTATTACCAATCTATAAAAGATTTATGATCAAAGAAATAGGCAGATCAAATTTTTTAAATGTGTTTTAACTGTTTGAAGAATTTTTTACAATTTGTACAATTTTACAAAATTTTTAAAAGATTACGACCTTTTTCAATGGAAAATTGTTATGATAATCTACAAAGATTAGTTTATGATTCTCTTATTACTTTCATTTTTCTTTACAAAATGGAAAACCTCAAAGAGGCAGGCAAAGAGGCAAAGAGACAAGGTATATTTATTTAAATATTTAATAGGAGAATTACTTGAAAATAATTATAAGTTGGAATATAGGATAATAATTTAAGTAAATTATTTATTATTTATCGTTTTTTTTAACCCAATACAAAATACGTCAGACTTAAAAATAAGTTTAATAAATGAATGCATCTCTTTTTTATTTATCTCTCACGCTACTGTGGTATCTTCGTTTGATTTAAACAAACTTTTTTCTGAGTGTATAAAACTCGGAATACAAAACAATGGAAAAACAGATAAATGAATCGTTTTCAATCTTTAAGGTTGCCTATAAATGTCATACAGAAATATTATTAAATTATTTAAGGTATTATAAAGACGAAAAGACAGGGTCTCGGAAAAAAGTATTTAATTATAATTTGAAGAATTGCAATATTATTATTGGTGGTATTTAAAAAAAAAAGATTATGTTTCATGAAAAAAATTTAAACCTTTAAAAATTATTTATTTAACAATTTTTATTTTTAATCAAACTCTTTTTCTTATCGCTTCTGACAAAATTTTTACAAATAAAACAATTTTAATGGCCGATAGCTTAATTTCTACTGTCTAAAAGTATAATCTAGTAAGTGACATTTGCTATAGAGGTTATTTTTTCGTGCGCGTATGACGGAATATAGTCTCTATGGCAAGTCCCTGCGGCAATCCGGCTGACGACTTGGGTTTTATTTCGGCGCACTCCGTATTTTGCGCAACCCACTAGTATTGTTGGTTTCATTATTATATCTTTTTTTTTTATTTTTATTTTTATTTTATGGTCTGTTAAGTTTTGGAAATTTTTACTGCACCGAAAGATGTTATTGTCAGCGATATTCTGTTATTCTGTTAAGAAATTTGTTATTAGTTAGTATTAGTTTAGTTTTAGTAGGGTTAGGTTGATGAAACAGCCATAAGCTGTACCTCGCCGTTTGGGTGGCCCCAAGAAAAGGGTTCTTTTTGTTTCTTTCTGAATATTTGTACTTGGCACACCCAATAAAGATTATTATTATTATTATTATT
>JAUESH010000039.1:18793217-18804941 GCA_032275165.1 Synergus magnus
CGTGTCACGTGATATTCCCTCAAAATGTGCATTTTGAGGTTATGTTTGGTATATTTAAAAATTATAGCATAGAGGGGAAATATCACGTGACACGAAAACACAGCAACGCGCATGACCAAAATGTAGAAAAGGTTCTTACATTTTAAAAACCCGTCATAATTCTTGGAGGTGCATTTGTCTTACCCCCACTTACGGAGATACTACTCCTTACTATTGGAGATTTAAATTTGCTATGTGACACTATCGGCCCCTACACTAACTAACAAATATGGCTGTCGTAAGCATAGTAAATACACGAAAAACCTGAAAAACATCACAAAAACATAGCGAATAACTGTAGTGATCATCCAATTAAATGAAAAAAGTGCTGCAATAAGTACCTCTGATGAGTAAAACTTATGGTAGCCCCGCAAGTTACAATCATACCAGAATTAAGAATATTTTGGCCTTCGATCATATTTCTCGATGCCGGTGTAGCTTTTGCGTAACTACAAAAACTAGTTAAGTCCATAAATACCATTTTCTAAACTTAAAAACACTTTCTTTTTTAATTATACTATTTTTCGACAACATTGCCTGTCAATTTCTATATGCTTACAGCCGCCATATTTGTTGTGGCGAGAGACCACTGAGTCTCCTTTCTAGTTGTTAGTTAGTCAATGGCGCATCGAGTCAAAAGCGAGCAGAGAGTTTCCTCTCTGTAAGAGAGAACGTAGTCAGCTTTCGAAGAAAAAAGATCGATTGGCAGCCATTGTGTAAAGTTCGTACACGAGTACGCGCAATGTACTTAATTTCTAATAAACTTGTTTCTGTTAAATAAATCCACTTATTTACCACTGCCACATAATAGCGGAGTAGGCCGCTCATTAATATTCAGTATTTATTCTGGACATAACCTACAAAAGTACTTTCAGTGGCGCCATCTTTGCTCACAAAGATGAACTGCTATGTAACTGCTTAATTGATCTATATCCAACTTTACACTGTTCATGATATAGTCAATAAGTCAATACATTTTTCGACAATACGCGCCATATCAAAGATTAAATTCTTTTTTCTCCAAAATTAGTGAAATAAATATACCACATTTTTAACGAATTCAAATCTCGACGTCGCATTTTCAGAGGGAGCCGGACAAAAAACATCTTGTCCATCAAGGTCGAAAGGATATTTTGCCTCGTGTGATTGACGCCCTCGCTTCGCTCGTGCATCAAACTTCACATTCGCCAAGATAACCTCCTTTACGCCCTTGATCCACAATATAATATTGTAATTTATAAAAGATCTAAATTTTATAATTAAGTACAAACTGAAATTCTAAAAGATTTTTTAGAAGATTTATGGGATTTGGTGTAATGTTAATTTTACCGTTAATTTATAGTAACTTATCATAAGATCATTTAAAAATGTATCGTAATTTTCAGCAGTTTTACAGATAATTTACAGTAATTTTACTGATAATTTATGGTAACTTAATATAAGTTCAATTAAAATATCTTCGCAAACTTGAGGTAATTTATGGTAACTCAATAAGTTCCATTTTAAAAAGTCTCGGAAACTTACGGTGACTTTACAAGTTAATTACGTTAATTTACAGACAATTTATGAAAATATACCATAAATTACGTAACATTTTTGAAAAAGTTTGAATTTAACTTCCGCACTAGATTTTTTTTTGGTTTTTAGGCCATGCTGCGAACCCGAAAGCAATAATATATTATATTTAGAAAAAATTCTAAGAGAGACATAAATTAATATCTTTACAATAAAAATATAGAAACTCAAAAATTCCAATCTTACCGCGTTTGACACTTTTGCTAGGAGAACCACTAGAACTTCTTTTAGCAGGACTTAAACTACTTGTAGTCTTGACACTTTTCGATGGGCTACTGCCGCTGCCAAGCGATGTGTCTGTGTTGTCCGATGAACTATTTGTTATTCTGGTATTAGTTTCTATTTGATTTGGATGATCTTCGCCATCTGAGCTGTCATCAGAACTATCTCCAAACGGTATAGACCTGATTTGGCTAGCACGACCTACAAATTGATTGAGATTAGTGACTTCAAGATTAAAGGTGTTGGATTCAAGTCCTATCCTCAAAATTCGATTTCTTCATTTTATTTAACCCTAGGCAGGGCCCGTGGGGTATTTGACTACCCCAAATGGAAATGAAAGTACGTTAATTTAACATTAAATAAATAAACTTTAACATTCGTCATATTCTTCGCTATTAAGAACAAAGAGATTCGTCTTTATTAAAGTCTTTTTAATGCTAATAGATAGGATTTAGATAGGATTTAGTACAACTAACGCATTGGGGTCACATAAGCCCCAAAAGCTCCTTAAAGGTAAGAAAGATTGACGGGTCCTAACTAGGGTTAACAAATATTATAATCAGATATTTTTTTGCTCCAAGCGCTTTTGGCCGAAAATGAGCGGTTAGGTTTTGAATTCTTCGTAGAACTGGTATTCAGTGCTCTTTAAAATATAGGCGGTGCTGGGTCCAAGTTGAAAAAATGAATGACCTGGAATTATCCTAAAACTCAAATGTCAATAATTTTTCACATGATTCAACTTTATCAATTGAAAAAATGTGAACAGGTGACGAACTGTGATGACTGAAGAAGAGGAGTTTTCGTTTGAAGGGGGGGTTTTAGTAGAAAAGGGGAAAATGGTCCTCCTAAAAATTTTGGACAAGTTTCGGATTCCGAAACTGGTCAAAACTTATCCGAAACCAATCCGATTCACGATTTTTCTCGGAAAAATATCCGGTCTAATCCGAAAACAGATCGAAAATAGTTAGGAATTTGTCTGGTTAGGTCCGGAATCCGTCCGGACAAAAATGTCCCTAAACCTGAAATTACATCCTCCAATTCAAAGAGGGGCTTTATCAAAACTAAGTTCTTAATTAGTGCTAATTTATGCTGAAAATTCTAAATTTTGTGCTCCGTAAGTTTTCGAAAAAATGTATGGTAATGCCAGCTTCACATTAAGTTAGAACTCCGGAGAGAAACTTCAAAATTATTGTTCAAACAAAATTCTGCTTTACACAGGAATTAAGTGCTAATTAAGTGCTCTTGATCTAGCCTATTTCGAAAATTCCAAAATTTTAATTTTTTATTGTAATAAGGAGTTTCCAGTTCCCATTCATCTTCTACTTTTAATCTATTACTCAAAAAAAATTCTTCTTTGCACCAGAATTAGAGTGTTCATTTAGTGCTCTCGATCCAGCCTATTTTTAAAATTCCAGCATTTTTTTTTTTAATGAGGAATTTCTAGTTTCCATGCATTTTCTACTTTTACAAAATCGAACGCGAATTCCGCGCGCGCATTTACTTTTTTTTTAATGTTACAATTTATGACATTTTATTTCTTCTGTCCTAACAGATGTAATTAAAATTTTTTTTTAATTTCATTTTTATATGAATAGCAATTACATGATACGAATTTTAAAAACTTAACCAATGTTGAAAAAATAATGTATATTTATAAAAAGTGTTTCCTTATATTTTATGAACTAAGTAAGTACTACATTTGTTTTACGTTATAAAAATAATCAGTATTAGATTTTTTTCAAAATTAACTACATTTACTGTAATATGGATGTTTAATTGTGGTTTCGATTTCTAAAAAAATTACCGCAATTATAGTTGTGCAGTAATATTTGAAAACCCGGTTTATTAATTGTTAAATAGCTTTAATAATTAGTGATAATAAATTAGTTAAATGTTTATTTTAATATGACAATAAAACTGCTTTTTTAAACCCACGATTTTCGATGTATTTCTAGTTTAGACTCGTGATAAAATGATGATTAACGAAACCAAATTCAAATGAGCATGTGGAATTTTCGACCGGCACGTATCGATAGTCGAAAATTACAATAATAACAAAATATAATATAACCACCAATATTAATCATGTAGTCATATGAATGAGAAACCGTAAGAGCATGATCCATGAATAATATTAATTAATGAAACTAAATTCAAATGAGCGCGCAGATTTTCCGACCGGCAAGTATCGATTGTCGAAAATCAAAATCAGAAAAAAAATACTGGGGATTGGAAAGGGTTTTAAAGTTTTTTTTTTTAAGGATTTAAAAAAAAATTCAAAAGAATTTTAAAAATTGCAAGTATTAAATAAGAGGGTCGTGCAATAATAATAATAATTATTATTTTACTTATCCGGGAAAGTTTTGTCGATCTGAAAATGACCCGCAATTATCTTGAAAACAGGAGAGAAAAGAGGAATCCTTAAAAAATGGGAAAACAGGGGAATGGGTAAATGACTGTGAAGCCTGTAATCTGTCAATTTTGTGAAGATTTAAAGAAAGTTTTACACTGTTAACTGAAAATAGGGTACTTTAGGGACGAAATTTTGAAAGGTACCGGTTTGTATGGCCTGACCATATATATTTTGAATTGCGGCGGATTGATTTTGGATTCCAGTTTTATGCCCGGACACCTTCGGATAAATTTCAGAATCCGAATTTTTAACAGGGCAGTTTTGCTTTGTAAGAAGAGGGGAGTTTTAGTTGGAAAGGGGAGGATGGATTTTAGTTAGAAAGAAGTATAAACGGGGAAGAAGCGGGGAGGAGAGTTTTGATTGGAAAGAAGAAGAAGCGTTCGAAAGGGGAGGATGGGCTTTAGTTTGGAAGGGAAAGGGGGTATTGGTTGGAAGAGGAGAGAGAAGTTTTTATTGGAAAGGGTAGGATGGGCTTTAGTGGTAAAGGGGAGGTTGTATTGGTTGGAAGGAGGAGGAGTTTTAGTTAGAAAGAGGTAGGAGAGGTTGCTGACGGGAGAAGAGGAATGTTAGGGAAAAAGGAAAAGGGTAGTTTTGGTTGGAAAAGGGTGAGAGTGGGGATTAGTTGGAAAGAGAAGGGGGGATTGTAGTTGGAAATGGGAGAATGGTTTCGTTGGAATAGGGAAGAGGAGTTTTAATTGGTAAGGTCAGAGTTAATATAGATCACAACAAGTTATAGGTCGGAAGTCATAGGCCCGAAGGCATAGGTCATTTAAGGTAACCAAGCAACCAACCTTTGACAGTTGCATAAACTGGTACAGATATGTCGCAGTATCCTTGGGAATTGTGTGCTGCCAGATTGTGACCCATAGTATGAGAATGCTTTGACGAATGTGTATTTATTGTTGATGGAGCAGATTCTTCGTTGATAGGACCAATACCCAAACCACCATCTGCAATCTGTAATACGTAATAATATCTTTAGTACATATTTGTAAAGACGAACAATAAGGAATCGGGTCCACACATTTCGATATATTTCGATAACTTCGTCTTTCGACGTTTATGTCCTTTTTAGAATAGAAAACCTCTCAAAGTTTATTTCTTTTCAACTATTTTCAATTTTTTTTCACATCTTTTGATTTTTATCTAGTCCTATGAATTATATATTTTGAATTAACCTTAAATATTCTGAATTTACGTTGAATTCTTTTCAATTTTTTTGATAACACACGAATTTTTTTTTTATTTACTTTGAATACTTTTGAAATATTTCCAATAATTCATCATTTTCTTCACATTTTGCAATTCATTTGGAATTGTATTGAACTTTTTTAGATCATCTTCCATTCTTTCGAATTAATTTGAATTCCTTAGAATTATTTTGGATGCCTTTTAATTTCTTTTAATACCTTTTTATTTCCTTGAATTCCTTTACATTTTTTTACTCACATTGAAATATATTTAATTCTTTTCGATACGCTTTAAATCTTTTGAAAACTATTTTACTCTTTTGAAATCCATTGAAATACCTTAAAATTCTATAAAATCCCTTAGATCCATAAAAAAATCTTTTGGTATCCTTTAACATTCTACGAAATCCTTTAAAATGCCTGAAAGCAACACTTGAAATCCCTTAAAATCTCACAAATTCACATAAATTCCTTTGAAATATCTTAAAATTACCAGATATCTTTTAAAATTCATAAAAATCTCTTGAAATTTCCTAAATTCCATGAAAATCTTTAAAAATAATAATAATTCTAAAATTCATTTGCAGTCATTACATATTGTCACCTTTTTACATTTTTTCACCTATTTTGAATTTGTTCACCTATTTCACCTATTTTGGGAATATGTCACCTTTTGATCTTTTTTCAATTGATAAAGTTAAATCATATAAAAATTTATCGACATTGGAATTTTAGGATAATTCCGAGTCAATTACGATTTGAAGAAACTTTTCCAGATAATTAAAATAAGAAGGAAAGATAATTTTTTAAAGCTGAAATATTTATTTTTTTTTTAATCATTTGAATTCAAAAGCCTTAAAACAAAAACACTTCAAAACCTCGTCAAATCCCTACTAATCTCTCAAAATCCTTCATATTCTTTAAAATTTTATAATTTTTTAAAATCACTTTAAATTTCTTGAAATTCATTAGAAATGACTAGAAACCTTATGGAAATCATGAAACTCTTTTGAATTCTTAAAAACCACTTGAAATCTCATGAAATGCTTTTAAATTCTTATTATATATCTTGATATCTTTTAAAATGTCTTGAAATTCTCTAAAATCACGTAAAATAAGCTTAAATATTTTTTAATCACTTAAAATCCATTGAACTTCCTTAAAATCACTTAGAATATCTGGAAATTCTTCAAATTCCTTGAAATTCTTGAAATCCATTAAAAATGTCTTGAAATCTTATGGAAATCCTGAAACTCTTTTGAATTCTTTAACCCTCTGCCGGTCAGAATGACAGTTATTGTCAAATATCGTCAAATGGGGTCTACGGAGAGGGAATAACCAATCACACTGCTCACTTACCCACTGAGCTTCAAGTGGCGATAGGTATAATGAAAATGTCGACAAAAATTGAAGGCGGGGATTTGTTCGTACGTGTCCACAGTTTCAAAATCCATTTGAATGAAAATCCTACCTGCTACCAAGCGCATTTAGCATGCATAATAGGGCTTATCGAAAAAAAAAATGTTATTCTGAGTTCGGGTAGGATAGAAAAGTTTCTATTTGGACCCAAAAAGATTTCCTGAAAGTTTGGTAAAGAGAGATTTAGACATTCAACTTGCGCATTGAGAATTTTGCAAAAAAATAGCTAAAAATGATATATTTTTTATTGTTTCAAGTCCAATAAATTTTTTTATTGTTATTTATTTTATTATTTTATTAATCATCAGAAAAAATAGTTCAAAGCCTGTAGATTTGTACCCAGTAAGCCACGATGCCAATCCTCATTCCTTAACTAGTTTTAAATGACTTTGAAAATTTTGAAAATGGCAAAAAATCATCTTTTTCACCATTTTCTTAGAGTTGTAGCACTTTCAACGATTATCAGATCATCAAATGTGTTATGTGATGTACCTGGAATATATTTACGATGAAATAAGTGGATTATGTATTCAGGAATTACGCCAAATTTTTTTTTTTTTTTTCAAATTGAAAAGTATGAAAATATTTTGAATCGTCATATTTCTTATCCTTTGGAGATATAAACAATTTTACGCTTATGGAATCATTAGAAGAGTTATCTGGAAGACTTGCAAGTCTATTTGCAAAGTACGACATCTATTGAAACAATTTTTATCATTTTGCTTCCTCAAAGAGGAAGTATTGTAGCGGTGACAAAATCCATTTTCCAAAAACATTTTTTTTTGATAAATTTTAAGTGGAATAAATCTATTATGATGTCCTGAAAAATTCTCCGGATGTGTGTGTTTGTGTGTCACGCATTTTTTGTTCCCACCATATCTCAAGAACGTGTATATAGAAATTGATGAAATTTTGCACACTTATTCCACCGTATAAAACCTTGATTCTATCACAAGGATTTAACAAAATATTACATTTTACAATTGAGGAAATACAATACAATACAATACAATTTTACATTTAAGGAAAATAAATATTCCTTTCGTCGAGACGAATCGATTGACCTATGGGACTAATGCATTTCACTGAAAAATAAGAAAGTTATGGTTAATTGTAATTTTCAAAAATTAATTTTTCGACTATAAGTTTTCAAATAATCAAAATTTAAGGGGGGGTGGGGGGGGATAACGTTAATTCGTGCAAAAAAAGGCACATTCTTGTGAATTTTTTTTTACGACGCAGTTAAAATCTACTTATTAAAACCAATGGTACATTAAAGTATAACATTCGAAGAATATTTTGTAAAATTTTCATGTAGAAATATTAAAAAATACGGCAATGGCAGCAATTATTCGGAAGCGTCTCGGAAAAAAGTATAATTGCGGTGCCCCTCATAACTCGGTGCTGCATCATCTTAAATCAAAAAGTCAAAGTTCTTTCGTTAGATAATTGCTTTCCCCAGGTAACGCTGGGAGGGTTTTTCGAAATTTTAATTTTTCACTTTTTAGGAACACTTTGAAGTGAAAAACGCGTTTTTTGCGAAAAAAAATCGGCTAATTTGTTATTGTAAAATAAAAAATATTAACAAATTTTTAAAAACTCTCCAGCGTTACCTCGTAAATTATGTACAGAAATAGTGTTCAAAATTTTAAAAGGATCGGTGCACTATAGTCCGGAAATAACATAAGCACTACTGAGGAACAACTTTCTGAAAATATCGATAGATGGGGATCAAATGCTGCTTTAAGAAATCTTCTATACCGCTTTGCCCCGGCTTCCCCTACCTGATTTTATACTCAATAAATACTAGAATTAAATTTTTTTGAGCACTTTTAGGCAACAAATATTAGAATGAGACATTTTTCTCGATCTGTAGACACACTTCAATTTTAAAAGGAGGAGAAATATCTACAAAAATATTTAATCTTAATATCATTAATTGAATATAAAACGAGCAATTAGAAGTTTGAGGTTAGACTGTGAGTTTATCAGCCATAAAGATGAATGAAAAGTCTAAAAGAATTTGTACTTGCGGTGTATGAAATAACTAATTTTGGTATTATAATACTGTTTTCTTTTAGAAGATAATAATAGAAGAGGTAATAAGATAACTTTGAAGAAGCCGCCTTTGTTAGTCACTGTGCACGGCTCGATCATCAGCGAAGGTGCAAAATTTAATTGTCTGGAGAAAAGTGCATCAGATGCTGTAACGAGAGGTTATACATGTGTGCGTTCCGTATGCACACATCTTTTGGGCTCTCATAACCGAGCCTAGCGAGCCGCTATCCCCACTCGACCCCCACCGCTAGCGTACCGTCAGTCATCATAAAGCTAGCGGTATAAGACCGACTGCACGACGCTCAGACGGCAGTCCAGCCGGACGCGGCCCCCCAGCGGATCAGTGAGCTCTCGTCCGGTGAAGACTCATGCGCTCTTCCTATCCATGGGCGCACCCATGATAGGCAGAACCGGCAGGAATCGCAAGGCATGGGCGCACTCATCCTTGCCATTCGCGAAGAAGACCTCGCAGAGGAGAGTTGTCAATGCTCAGGCGCACCTGACATTGCCAACTCGACAGCCGTGAGAATAGCAATTCATAGGCGCACTTATAATTGTTATTCGGCGCATCCTCGACTTTGCCTCAACGGTGTACGATTTTTATAATTAATAGGCGCACTTATAATTATAAAAATCCAGAATAAATGTTAACCCATAGGCGCACTTATGGTTACCATTTACCACCGGAGACCAACGTCACCGACCCGTAGGGAAGGATTGTAAATTTTTGCAATTAATAGGCGCACTTATAATTGCAAAAATCCAAACCAAATGTTAATTAGTAGGCGCACTTATAATTAAAATTTACCGCCGATTTAACATTCAACGACTCATGTGTGTGTCAGTTAACTTCCGTTCCGAAGTCTCATTTTTTTATATTCCGACGAAACACTATTTTCCGTTATGAAATCATACGAACCGAAATGAAACGATCAAACATACCGTAATCCGCCTCCGTTCCGTAAACTTAAGTAATCACAATTTAAATCCTAGAGTCACGCATTATTTTTTCATAGTTAGCAATGTAAAAGTGGTAGGGAAATAAATACCTTAATATTTTTTTTGTATTAAAAGATCTGTATAGTTGTCTTTAAAAACCTTGTCCCCTGGCTAACTGAAGCATCCGGAAGACAATTAACTTGGGGCAAAATAAGATCGCAACATGGCACCAAAACAGATCGTTACAATGCTATTGGAGTTGTTCTCAGTAATGTAAGAGATTGGGATAAAGGACGTCAAGAAAGTCAAGCTGCTACAAGTAAATAAATAATTATTAATTAAAACACAATTTTAGTGTATAAAAATAAACATCTCGTTCGTTCCTTAATTCGTTTTTTATTAATTAAATAATTAAACCCCCTTTTAAAACCTCTTCTTATTAATTGGGCGTAAAAAAGATTGACCAACTGGGGCTCAGGTAGTTACCCCAATCTGGGCGTTAGTTTGTGTCTAAGCGTTACAGCCCAGACAACAGCTCATCGCATAGTGGGGCGAAAATCCGAAAAGCTGGCCAAAACCTCAAAAATAAAAGTCCTTAAGTGACATGTTGGACTTCAAAATTTGTTAGAGGAAGGCTTGGTACGCCATGTGTTGATAGGACAGTTCGCTGCATTATCATTCAGTGTCATTGCTTTAACATTGTTTATAGTTACTTTGTTGCAGCGCTAAAATCATGTATATTTTGTAAACTTTTGTGCTCATTCAATGAGCACTTTGCTTCCTGGAAGGAAATATGATTTTCTCCCTCATAGAGGAAGCATTAATTTATTAATCAAATGTTTTAATTTTAGGTTAATCAATTCGTCTCGACACAAGGAATCTTTGTTTTCATTACATCAGCTTTGAATTTTGCTTATTTGAAGACATAGATGAAAAATCAATTTTTCCAAATTATAAATAACAATAACTTCCTTACTTTTCAATTAAATGCATTAATCATATAGGCAGAATATAGGTCAATCGATTCATCTCGACGAATCTCCCTTTTCCTTACATCAGCTTTAAATTTTGATTATTTGAGAACTTATAGTCGAAAAATCAATTTTACTAAAATTATAAAAGTACAACTAGCGATAGTTAATATAAAAATGTCAATAAATTGTGTGCTCCACATGGCTCCACGTCCAGATTACACTTAAAATGCAGATAAATAGTGACAGTTTCATGTCCGAAAATTTCAGCCTCTACCAAAACCTACTTGCGTCTTCCTGCCTTTTAAAATGCAAGCGTGCCAGTGGGACCACATCACGAAAAGCTGGCCAAATGTATAAAATGTTCATAAAATGGTCCAAATTGTGTTATTCGAGGGTTTTTGGGGTCGCTGATTAAGAATCCGATGTCAAAAATTCAAAAAATAAAATGGCGGATCCGCCATATTGGATTCGCCATTTTGGTTCATTCATGTATTCGTATTTTTATACACAAAACTGGCCTTGAATAATATTTGTAAATGAAATCTATGTACTTTTATTACTTTAATTCCTTTTGTTTTACCCGCCTTCTATCTTAAAGTATCATACACATACCTATTTTCGCAAAGTCGTCGTAAATAACTCTTCAAATTGATAGAGATAACAATGTTAAAGATTTAATAAAATGTTTTAAAAAAATCTGCTCGCTTCGCTCGCACATTCTCACCACTCGTCGCGCTACGTGCGCTTGCTCCCTTCGGGACGCTTGCGCGCTTCGCGCGCTTGTGCCCTTCGGGACACTTGCGTGTTTCGAGTGCTTTTCAACCTTTATCGCTACTATATACTTTTGTTTTAATTATTTTAGTTTTAAATTAAGAGGAGAACTAATTTACTTAAG
>JAUESH010000039.1:18839746-18850293 GCA_032275165.1 Synergus magnus
AAATATGACATAGATGCCAAATCATAGAAATGTATACATATCTCTAGCGACATCTATGAGTAAAACCGGCAAATTTCGACTAACACCCCTGGTAGGTCCAACACCCTACAACGATTTATTCTCAGATTTATGAAATCATAAATTGAATGAATCCTTAAAATAACTCAAGCCAGCTTAAATAAAGTGAATTAAGTTTGTTTTAAGTTTTAACACTTATTAAATCATGCTTTGAACATTGTACATATATTCAGTGATTTAAAATAAACTTTATTTACAATTCTCTTAAATATATTTTTAAAATATCTTATTGTAATTTAAAAAAATTATCATTTCTGAAAACTTTGAGTTATAACAAGAATTATAGAATTCTTACATCATACGGTACCTTTTTATTGGGCACATAGTTGTTACAATAATCTGCATAAGTTACATTAATCTACATAAGTCTGCAGCAAAAATTACCCAACAAAAAGGTATTTACAATACCGTTCACAAGCAGCAAAACGTATTTTTAAAATATTTTTCATTTCTTTCTTTACAATTTAAAGTAACTAATATAAAATTTTTTTTTAGACCGCTGAAGAAATTTGAAATAAAATATTAATGAAAAAAGTTGTTTTGATACTTATGACTCGTAGATACTATAGCGTATAAAAGTGTAAACCTACTAAAAATAACTTATCAACTTATTTTTATAATTCTTAACAAAATAACACCGCTGATTGAATACTGTAACAATCCAAAGGCAGATATTACTGATCTTCTGAAGATATACAGTAATTTCAGTCCACTTTGGTTGGCTTTACTCTTGGATAGAGCTGAAAAAATGAAATTAATTAATTATCTAGATATTATTGTTATTATACGCTATTATTAATTATTTAAACAGAATTTTAATTTAAAAATAGTAAAATCTTTCAAATTCATAGAAATTGTTTGAATCCTTTCAAATTCGTTAAACCTTTTTAATTCATCTGAATTTTCAGAAATTTTCTTCTCCTTTAAAATCCAAAAAAAATGTTAATCCCTTGAAGCATTTTGGTTTAATTCTTTGAAACCCCTTAATTCTTTAAAATTCTCCGAAAGAAACTCCATCTAGTATATTTTCGAAAAGTTAGATTGTCAATTTAACTTACGCCTAATAAATTTCGTGGTACGTAACCCTCCTTGTGTCCCAATTTACTCCACCACCATTCTCTTTCGTCATCGTCTCCTTTTCTGAGAACAACTAGAGAATCTCCATTCTTTAGTGAAAGCTCATCACTATGTTGAGGACTGTAATCAAACAGTGCAAATACTTGTCCATTGTTCATAATTCCCAACTTTTCTTGAACACCTGAAACAGCAAATGACAGAAAATTAGAAAAAAATTATAAACTACATTCGGAATAAAAAAGTTTGGAAATTTGTCTGGTTAAGTCTTACTATACTTACTATATAAATACTCTGAACAGCCATCGAAGCCTTCTTCATCTTCTTCACATTTTTCTGCTGCTGTTTCGTGGTCCGACAATGTAGTGGCAAAAATACAGGCTCCATGTTCCACGAGAAATCTGACCATTGCTAAGTTATTGCAACTAGCTGCACAATGCAAGGGAGTCCTAAAAAAAATGAGCAAAATTAGTAAAATTTTCCTCAATTTGGTTTCATTCTTCAAGACGAAAAGAACTTTTGAAATATCTTAAAATTCTTAGAAATCTTTTGATATTCTTTAAAATTCCACAAAATTTTTAAAAATTCATTAGAATTCCATGAAATCACAACTCTACGAAATCCCCTAAAATTCCTCAAATTCATTTCGTCTCATGAAGAGCAATTAAAGTTAATCTGATATACTCTTACCATCCATCGCTGTCTTGCGCATTAACGTCACAGCCAAACTCGACTAGGAACTTGACTATTTCAAGATGACCAGCACAAATAGCATTGTGAAGAGCCGTTATACCTTCGTCATTAGCCGAACTGGGGTTAGCCACCTCCTTTGCAGTTTTCTTCACCAATTCTAGCTCGCCTTCAAGACTAGCATCCAACAGGAGCGCTAGAGGATCAAAAGAAACACGCCTCGAAAGATTAGCTTTTCCCGTAGTAGACTTTAGATTTCCTTTCTTCCGCCTCGTTACTTCCGCTGCTTTACTTTCGAATTCCGTTTCTGGTCTTCGATCCTTCTCAGACTTCATTTTTATCTTATCCTCAATATTAATAACATTCAAAGCATCCACAATATCAACGTCTTCTAATTTTTCTTTGCGAGTCAATTCTTCATTTACTGGATGATTTGATAATGCTTTTTTTATATTACTCTCCATTGCGTCAACAGTTTGTTGTTGTTGTTGTTGTTGTTGTGAATGATATTGTTGTACTTCAGTTTGAATCAGATCTGCCGGTATCTCAGTTTCAGGGAAAAGAAATGCAGGAGGCATTTCAATTCGCCTGTTTATAGACACATGGATATTCGATTTTGAATATCTCAGTTTCGGGTGCTCTGAAAGTGGAACTTTTTTCAAATTCAGGGGACGAGATTTAATAGCCTGTTGATTTACAGTCTGAGATTCAGTTGGCGATTCGGGTGGCTCGGACGTTGGTATTGGTGGAATTTCTTCTTCATTTTCCTCTCTGAAATTAAGTACAGGATAATTAACTAGTAGGAATTCATCCGGCATTGTCCGGTATTTTAAGAGATTTTAAGTCACTTTAAGGAATTTTAAAAGAATTTTGAGAGATTTCGTAGAAACTTTCCAAGATATCAGGGAAATTTAAATGATTTTTACGAATTTTAAGAGATTCTAGAATACGTAAAAAGGTTAAAAACGTAAAAATCCCTTCAAATTCCTTAATATTACTCAAAATCCCATAAAATATTGTTGTATTCTTCAAAATACCATTAAATTTCTTGCATTGAATGAGTGCGGGGAGGGGTTTAATTTGGATTCTGGTAGTGAATATATGGTAGAAAAAAATACCTGAAGACTGTATTTGCAGTAGCTTTGCCTTCATCCATGTCGTTGATGAGTTCTAGTTTCTCATGACTGGTTAATCTAGGTGGTGGGTTAGGCTTGCTAGGTTTTGGTGGTAAAGTTGGCTTGGTCTTGTCTTCGCTCTTCAACTCATTAAAATTAACAATCTTCCTCTCACCCTCCGCGTTTAATTTATTGTATTCGAGAGGCTTTTCCAGTTTAGTAAGCGCTTCAAACTTATTTTGATCATTCTGCAAAACTTGAGCATTGTACTCGTACTTTGTTGTGATGTCAAAATTTGCCTGATTTTGTTCGTAATTCACTTGATCTAATTTTGATTGAGATTCCTTGCAAGGATCATACTTTCCTGCTAGTTCGTGCTTGAAAGATAGATTCTGATCAAACTTCTTTGAAGAGTGTAGATCATGTTCGTGTTGCTTAAACTGTTGTGGAATTGGTCCGTGATCATATTTTGTTGTATGATCCAGTTTTAAATGTTGCTCATGTTGTAGTTTAGTATGTCCTTCTTGCTTTCCTGTACTGGCATCATGTTTTCCAGCGTTTTCATAGGTACTTGTTTGGTAAGGACTGGATTGTTCGTGTTTTGGAGATTGTTCATACTTAAGGTGTTGTTCGTACTTATTTAATCCATTTTCATGACGCATTTGCGATTCATGTTTAGTGGATGAAAGATGCTCAAATTTGTCTTGATTTTTAGCTGGATCAAATTTCGATTTGTCGTTTAAGGGTTCGTTGAGCGTTGGTTGGACGAAATTTTGTTTAGAGAGATTGTTAAAATTGCAATTAGTTGTACTTGAAGGCAAGTTTTGGGCAGTGGGCGAGCTCTGCTGATAAGTTGAAGAATGTATATTTTGCTGTGGATGGTGTGTCGTTCCCAATTGATTAAGCCTTGAGAGACAATTGAGTTCCTGGGCATTAGAACTGACATTACTTTGAGTATTCGCGCTCAATTGATTTTGACTTTGACCGCTTAATGCATTGTAATTTTGAGTTCCTGGATGACCTCTGCCAATCAAACTCAACGTCTGCGGCATCACCGGATGAATCTTCGTAGAAGATGTTTGGTAAATTGGCGACTTCACAGGAAAACTTGGCGCTACACTAGATACTGGCTTTTGATGTGTTTGAACGTTTCGATGATTTTGATTTAGAGCAATTTGAATACTCGGTACCAAACTGGAATTCGATAAATTGATGGTGTTGGAAAATTTCTGCTGTGGATTTGCTTGTTGCTGGGACTGTTGCATTCCATGAATTCGAAGAATTTGAGATGAAGTTTGATTCTCGAGGATGTAATTATTCTGATTTGAGTTGTTATTGTTGTTGTTGTTATTGTTGTTATTACTATTGTTATTCGTATTAACGTTGGAATTTGATGAGGACTGGTTGACTAAGTTTTGGGTATTATTGTGCAGGTGTTGCTGGTTCGTCCCCAAAGGTTGCAATTTTCCTGAAAGAGAATTAATAATAATATAATAATTGTGAAGTGCGTTCGAATCCATACATTCCGTTCGAAGCACAAGAGTTAAATTGTATTAATAAGAGTTTAATATTTCAAACAACAATTATGCATATGTAGATAGTAATTCTACATTAGGGCCAATTTACTTTTAAGCAGAGAGTATTGAAGAGAGTGGAAGATGCAATGTATTTTTCCGTACACGAGTACGGATTATTAATTGATACGGAGTATTAATTGATTAATTACTATGTAAAGAAGGTAGTAATAATAAAACATTTATTTTTTTATCTTATATAAGAAGACTGTAGAAATAAAAACTTCCCGTTGAAATACCCGAGCTTCTTCCCCGAAACTGTAGGAGCGCTGAAACTCGTGTACGAAAAAATACATTGCACCTTCCACTCTCTTTAATACTCTCTGCTTTTTAGATAGATAGAATGACTTAGTTGTTTCACTCATTAAACTGTGAAAAAGTTATAAATTTACTCTTATCTGTAACTTTAATACTTCTTTAGTAAAATGAAAAGATACAATTTTTAAGTTAATTTTGAATTCCTGATTTTATGCTAAAAGTATTAAAAGCAAACATTTTTTCGTTCTATAGGCACATTTCTATTTTAAAACAGAATACATCTACAGAGCGAAAGCTATTTAATTCTAATACTTGTTGAGTAAAATAAGGAATTTAGTCTTGAGGTTACAGTTTACATCTAAGATCCTTAAAATATATAAACTGCCTTCTGCTAGATGCCTGAAAAATGTTAAAACTGAATGCTCACCCTGAATATGAGTTTGTGATTGACTGTGAACTATTTGATGACCCACTTGCTGAAATGCTGATCTTGGCGCGATTTGAGAAGCACTTGCGCTATGTTGAATTTTGTTGATATTGACATCATCGTCTGTACCTTTAAAATTTACGGTGAACTTTGTGTTGTATGGTAGAGTCTGGTATTTAGGGTCGCTCTTCTTTAAATTGAAATCGTCATTTGGAATATGTGAGTACGGTTCAATCGCGGCTATATTACCAGCTGGGCGAGATTTTCCGCTATTAGTAAAGTCAACCTTGGAGTCGAGGAAAGCTTGATTCGTAGACGAGCGGTTGGTAGATCCGAGTTGTTGACTCAATCGTTGATTTAAGGCCCTTTTGCGTTGCAGTCGACCTTGCAGCTGGGCTATCCTGGCATCGATGGATGCCATTTCTGCTTGCTTTTGGGCGAGAGCCAATCTTTGTTGTGAGACCACCTGGTTCTGCTGTTCATTCATCTTGTTGCGATACTAAAACAAAGTTCAGAATAAAAGGAATCGGTCTAATTGACTCGAAGACTATTTGCATTAAAATTGTGCTGTAAAAGGTAGATGACAGTTACCAATAGCTCCCTCCGTAATTTCTCCAGTTCAGCACTAGCAGAAGTGGGAAAATGTCCAGTTCCATTATTTCCAACTATGTGTCGCCCTCGAAGATCTTCTAGTTGACGAGTCAATTCCTCGACTTTCGCAACAGCTAGCGAGAGTTCCTTTTCTTTTTCATTAAATAAAGCTCGTATGCAGTCCAAATCCGAAGCTTTAATAAATATAGTCATATACAGAATTATCATTATTACAAGAATGAAGGATTGTATAATTAATAAATAACATTTATAGATTATTTAACAGTTTCAGAAAATTTCCGAGGATTTTGAAGAATTATGAAAAATTTACAGGTATTCTATGAGATTGTCGTGAAATTTTAAGAAATTTCAATATGTTTCTAGGTATTTTAAAGAATCTCAAGCGATTTTAAATGTTGTCGTTCAATTATAATGAATTTCAACAATTTACTAGAAGTTTTTAGGAATTTTAAAGAATTTAAAGGTAATTCGATTATTGTCTTGGAATTTTAAAGGTTGTATTTTGGCTAGTGAATATTTGTAAGAAGTATCTTACTTAATGTAGCATTATTGACTCGTGATTGATCAGTTTGTGATCTTAGTAATCGCAAACGATTTAGCTTGGTCTGCTGCTGGTCTAGACGGTGTCTAAGCCTTGCAAGTCTATCCTGCTGTGCTGGTTCCTGCAATATTAAAGATAAGAATTGAATTTCAGATTAATTGTAAGATGCCTGACACTATTGCTCAAGACATACCTGTGTTCCTCGAAGAACGGCTAATCGAGCTTCTCTTTGCTCCAAAAGGCGTCTTTGTTGAGCAATTTCTCGTTGCTGCCTAGATGCCATGCTTTCTAATTCGCTGAGCACCAGCACCGCCCCTCCGCCACCTACTGGTAACTGAAAAAATATAAGAAAAAAATTATTAGGGCGTTGATGCCTATTTTTTCTACTACACCGCATCTTTTTCTGAAAAAGGTTTTTTTTTTTAACCTTTATAACTTATAAAATAATTTTTCTATTCGTTAAAATAGCCTAAAGTGACCCTATTTTACACGGATAAATGCAAAATGCCTACGATGGCGGTCCTTTGCGACATATTACTCAAATGTGGGACGCTTCACAAGATACTCCACCTTCGCAGGACATACTGCTCAAAAACAGAACTGTCCTGCGAAATACAGGACGGACGGTTATTTATAGTAGCCAGTACAGTCTGACATTCCTGTCTGACGACGAGACGACTCGGGTTCGATCCTCGGCATCGGTAGAATTTACCGAATTACCCTCCTCCATGCGTCTAAGGCAGGCCCCGTCCACATTGCCATACTGATAAGTCCAGTGACGAACCCGGGACGAAACGCTGAAGAGAACCACTGGCTTCATGTCATACAACAAAATAGTCTATCGCATATATACCCTTCAATACAGCGGTTCTCCTCGTTTTTTACTGGAGAGTTCTCTAACTTCAAAACCTTTATCAAAGACACCTTTTAACAAAAATACTTTCTTTTTCCCGAAAAGAGATACATACTAAGATTCCTTTGATTTCTTATAAATTCACCTTGACTTCTTTCACATTTTTCTAAATAATTTGAATTTCTTTTAAATTTACCTCGAAGAATTTTAAAATATCTCCCATTCTCTAGAATTTTGTTAAATTTCTTTGAAATTAATATTTTAAATATTTTCTTTTTCATGTTAAGCAAAATTTTAAGTTTGAATTTGAATTCTTAATTTAAATTTTATTGACTTGGATTGGAGGTCAAATTTTGTTTTCCTTCTATCAAAATTTTCTAGTATTTCTGTTTTGTTGGTTTAATTTTGTTTCAATTTTTTGTCACTTAATTTCTCACCTATTTTTATAAAAAAAAAAAAAAAAAAATCACCTATTCATTAATGACAATAGATACTGTGATGACTGTTGTTCAATTTGGAAGGCTAAAATTTGGATCTTCATAAGTAGAAACAACTTATTGAATTCTATTAATTAAGAGTTAATTAAGAGTCAGTTAACAATATTACCTGAGATAGTTCTGTACTGGACGATTCAATTACATGTCGGGAATTTACTTTCATTATTTCTTGAGAATTTGTTCCTGGGTACTAAGTAGGTTTATAAGGCTCTCATAATTGAACCGCCGCATGGTAGAAGGGGGTATAAATTTTGTGGTCCGAGCGTAAACGTATGCGGAAAATGTAAAAGTGACAAATTTATAAATATTTTTTTATATTATGCAAGCAAAATAATTACCTGAAATAAATTCCCCAAAAAAAAGTTAAAAAAAAATTTCAAAAGCGGTGAGAAGCCATTGCGGTCGGACCAAAAAATTTTATACCCCTTTTTACGATACGGCGGTTCAATTGTGATAATTTCTAGAGAAATTTATCAAACACGAGCATATTATAGATGTGAGCGAAAGTATTCCACGAACAGTTACACGGTTAGGCTATGTGATTACTACAGTCCAAGTTTATAGCAGAATAAATAGTTACACTTGAAGCACAACTTTAAATTTAGATGCTCTATATGCAATGCGCCTGATTTTCTGCAGAGCATGCGTGAATTCATGACAATCAGAGGAAAGTTTTAGTTTCATAAAAATTTTCTTAACTCCGTTCATTCATTTTAATTACATATAATGCAATGTTTTCGAATCGTGCGACTTTTTGAAGAAAATTGCGACTCAATCTTTTCATTTTACAAAAAAAAAAAAGTAATAAAACTAGGCATTTTTCGCTCTGTACCCATAGTTCTATTTGAAAAATAAGTATCGCTACAGAGCGAAAATAGTATATTTTATAACTAGGGAGAGATCTTTCTGTTTCTACGGTATTCAAGAAATTTCACAGATATTCAAAGATTTCAAGTGATTTTATGAAAGTTCAAAGAAATTTTAAATGAATTCAAAGAATTTGAAGGGACTTTAAAATATTTAAAAAATTGCAAATACCAAATAAAAAAATGTTCAGCTTTAAAATATTGACTATTCTTATTCTTTTGATTATGTTTTAGATTTTTACCAATTTTTTTTTTAATTTCGATTTTTTCGAATCACTTACCACCTCGGCAACGTTGCCAGGACTCTCCCTCATTCCATAGTTGTCCGTGCGCCCTCCTGAAATAAAAAATGAAAGCAGTATAGTCAGTAAACAATCTTAATGCAGTACCTGTTTTGTCATTAAAAAGGTGAAACGGCGAATTAAAAAAAAATAGGTGAGAAATTAGGTGTCAAAAAATTGAAACAAACTTAAACCAACAAAACGAAAACATTTAGAAAATCAAATGCAAACTTAAAATTTTCCTTAACTTCGAAAAGAAAATATTTCAAATATGAATTTCAAAGTAATTTAACAGAATTAAAAAGAATGGAAAATATTTCAAAAGTGTTGGAGGTAAATTTACAAGAAATTCAAAGACAATTTTTATTTATTTTAAAGAATTTCAAGGATTTAAAGAAACTTGTAAAATAGATGAACAAATTGAAAATAGATGACCTGTAATAACAGTAATAATATTCAGAATCTGAATCCCGGTCATTTGGTTTTCCGATTGAGTGGAGACAAGTTTCCCATTCAAAAGAGAAATTTTACCTTTTTTATGAACCGGCAAAAACACGGTTGTCTTCGATTCTCCCGCGTAATCCAGATTTCAGCGAGACTCACTCGGAAGAACTCTGCTGCAGTAACTAATTTCCCCCTTCATTAACTTCAGTTGAAAACTTTGATTTTTTTCACAGGCACTTCACCTTTAATACAAATCGATTTAATACATCGCTTTCGTCACTTTCATTTATCAGACCATTAGGTATGCTGCGCCTACTTTCAGATTCGATTAATGCCAAGCAGGTAAATATAAACAGGGCATCATGTAAATTCCAGAAGACAATTGTCAGCATTTGCCTTACTTTTCCTGTCTCAACAGAAGTGATGCAGTCTTGCTCCTGTTTACAGTTGTTCAATTATTAACAATCTCAATTCCAGCAAATAAACGAAATGGACTCTCGTAAAACCTTAGAGGATTTTCTTCAGTGCTAATGGTGATGCGGCACCATCGTTGGTTCAGATTTTCACTGCTCGGGTAACGGATAAGTGCACCCTGCGGCGAAAAGTAGGTACAATTTTTAAAAATGCCACGCATCACGGACTCGCAGTCCACAGTTCCAACTTGGTCAACCTGTTCATACTATGGTAGCCAGTGGGTAAGTGGGTAGCGAGTGGATGAGCCGAGTCGTTGAAAACTGTTGAAAACTCCTGACATCTCACCTCTAGAAAGCGACAAAATCCAAAGAGCGTCCTGCAGGTCACGATCTGTTCGAGTTTGAGAGTCAGAGATGAGTAGCAATGATTAAAAATTAAAACTGATGTGTACCAAGGCGAGGAAAGGAAATTGCAACCACTAGTTGATGTAATGTGACATTTTTTGGTAGCCGCTTTACAAAATGTCTTCCGCTCGTTGCGCGAGACTCTGGCCCTCTGGCGAGACTAACCACTAACCGTCTACAAGGTAAGGTAAACTTATGGCCCTTATGGCCTGAGCACAATCGTGAACTGAACCTAGGGATGTGAATCGATGAAATGTTTCATTGAAACATTGAAATTTTCATGAAACAATGAAACGTTTCATTGGACCAAAGTTTCTGAAACATTCCAAAGTTTCATAAAACCAGTGCTCTCAAAGTTGGCTCCCTGCGTGCGCAGCGTGTGTTGGCTTCCCGTTGGAGAAATTCTGCCATTGGCTGTA
>JAUESH010000039.1:18850393-18864314 GCA_032275165.1 Synergus magnus
TTTTCAAAATTATATATATATATATATATATATATATATATATATATATATATATATATCGGGTAAATCTAGGATTATGAAAATAAAGGATATTTGTAAATTTAGAGGTTACTGTGGATAGTTCAAAACCTCCTCAGCAAAATAAATATTGCGAAAAGTAGAATACAAAATAAATATCCACTGCGTTTTTGCAATTTTACCAAAACCTGTAAAATAGCTGCATTCAAAGTAGTGAACTTTCAACTGAGAAAAGTAAAAACATCACTTTGAATGAAGTGGTTTTACACAATTTTAGGAGTTTATCAATTATTTCCTACTTTCAGGGAGCTAATTTCCCAAAATTTTGTAAAACCACTACATTCAAAATGATGTTTTTACTTTTTCCATCTGTAAGTTCACTACTTTAGAATTTTGCAGGTTTTGGTAAATTTTCAAAAACGCAGTGGATATTTACAAGAAATTTGTTTATACTGCTTTTGAACTTCTTTGAAATCTCCTTTACTTTTATTTTATTTTGAAATTCCGTGAAATCTCTAGAAATTACTTGAAATATTTTGACAATTGAAAGAATGAAAATCACTTTATGGATCTTTCATGTCTTATTATATATCCTTTGAATTCTTTATAAATTCCATGAAATCTTTCTTCAATTTTGTATTCTACTTTTCGTAATGTTTATTTTGCTGAAGAGGTTTTCAAGTACCCATAGTAACTTCAAAAGTTACAAAAATCCTATATTTTCATAATATCATATTTACCCAATATGAATTACTGAAAACAGAATTTTTTAAATATCTACAAATCCCTTCAATTTTATATTCTACTTTTCGTAAATTTTTATTTTCATGTTACTATAGGTGGTGGAGTCCAGGTCAAGTGATCACAAGAATTTTCAGCCTAGAAAGGGATTTGCTTGTGATTGGGTGTAATCAGTCCTTTAGTAGTGAAGAAAATTCACAGTAAATATTTTTGGAAAATTCCAAAGAATGGCGAAGATATGGGACTTTGAAATTTTTTAGACCTTTTTTTTTGGAAACGTCATATCTTTGGTTCTAATTAACTGATATACCTTTTTGACATCTCAAATTTTTTCTAATAAAACGTACTTTCATCTAAAAAAAACTCAAAAAGAAAAATTTTTTTGACTTTTTTTTGTAAACTCAAAGAACAAAACCGCGATTTTGAAAAAAAATACATTTTTCATTTTTTAAAATTTTTTTGCCAAATATAGGTCTGAAAAATGAATTTTTTTCAAAATCGCAATTTTTGTTTTTTGAGTTTACAAAAAAAAGTCAAAAAAATTTTTCTTTTTGAGTTTTTTTTAGATGAAAGTACGTTTTATTAGAAAAAATTTGAGATGTCAAAAAGGTAAATCGGTTAATTAGAACCAAAGATATGACGTTTCCAAAAAAAAGGTCTAAAAAATTTCAAAGTGCCATATCTTCGCCATTCTTTGGAATTTTCCAAAAATATTTACTGTGAATTTTCTTCACTACTAAAGGACTGATAGCGCCCAATCGCAAGCAAATCCCTTTCAAGGCCGAAAATTCTTGTGATCACTTGACATGGACTCCATCAGGTACTTTAAAACCTCTTCAAAAAAATAAACATTGCGAAAGGTAGAATACAAAATTGAAGAGAGATTTCATGGAATCTAGGAACATTTCAAAGGATTGTAAGGCTTGAAAGATCTATGAAGCGATTTTCATTTTTTCAATTGTGAAAATATTTATAGGAATTTATAGAGATTTTATAGAGATATATGGAGATTCAAGGCAGTGAACTTTTAACTGGGAGAAGTAAAAATATCATTTTGAATGTAGTGGTTTTACAAAATTTTGGGAATTTAGGACTCTCTGCAAGTAGAAAATAATTGATAAACTCCGAAAATTGTGTAAAACCACTTCATACAAAGTGATGTTTTTAATATTCCCAGTTGAAAGTTCAGTACCTTGAATGCAGCTATTTTACATGTTTTGCTAAAATTACAAAAACGCAGTGGATATTTACAAGAAAATTTTTTTACAGTGCTTTTGAACTCCTTTGAAATCTCTTTTACTTTTATTTTATTTTAAAATTTCGTGAAATCTCTATAAATTCCTAGAAATATTTTTACAAATGAAAAAATAGAAATCGCTTCATAGATCTTTCAAGCCTTATAATCCTTTGTAATCTTCCTAAATTACATGAAATCTTTAAAAATCCCTTCAATTTTGTATTCCACTTTTCTTAAATTCTTTTTTTGATGTTACTATGGGAACTTCAAAACCTCTTTAGCAAAATAAACATTGAGAAAAGTTTTTCAATTTTGTATTTCTCAACAGAAATTTTTTTTTACAGCCAAGAAGAGTCACAAAAGTGATGGTAGAGGAAAGCGGGAGAGATACGCCCGTTACATAGAGAAAAAAGCGAGTAAGTATATTTATCTCATATATAATTGATCGGCTGAAAGTCAAAAGTGGATAAAAATACTTTGTTTGTAAAAGTGGAATAAAAAATTCTTCAGAGTAAAAATGGGACAAAATGAATTCTCTGAACAAAAACGGAACAAAGAAAACCTATCAGCGGTCGTATTGGCGTTCCGTTTTTGCTCTAGGAATTCACTTTTTCCGATTTTTACTCTGAAAAGTTTTTATCTCACTTTTACAAAAGAAATATTTTTATTCACTTTTGAATATTTTTTTAATATCTTTTTTTTTTGCATATTTTCCAGATCCTGGTCAATCGAGCGATTGCACTCCGGAGGAGCAAGAGGTGGTGGAGGAGCAGGAGGTGGTGGAGGATCAGGAAGTGGAGGAGGGGCAGGAGGTGGAGGTGACAGAAGGCGAGGGTGGAAACGGGAAAGAGAGGAAGCAAAACAGGAAGAAAAGGGAAGTGATTGTGGATCAGGAAGGTGGAGAAGAAGAAGGGAATTCAAGGAAGAAAACGAGGGTAGACGAAAATACTGAAGGATCAGGAAGAGGTGGACGTGGAAGCGATGGTGGTTCAACAAGAGGTGGAGGACGTGGAAGCGATAGGGGTGTTAGATGTGGGAGGGGAGGAAGAGGAGGAATTGGTTGTGGGAGAGGTGGTGATGAAAATGGTGGAAGAGGTGGAGATGGAAGGCAGGGGTGAGGAAGAGGTGGATACGGAAGGGGAGGAAGAGGTGGTTATGGAAGGGGAGGGAGAGGAGGATTTAGGAGAGGCAGAGGGTTTGGAAATGGTGCAGGATATGGAGGGTATGGAAGGGGCGGAGAAAGTGGAGGATATAGCCAGGGGAAATATGTATTTCATTTTTACTAATAAATATTCATAAAACAAAGTGTTTTTTGAAATGTGACGCGACGCGAGTAAAGGAATCTTGTAGCATTCTGAGGCAATAAAAAGTAGACACATGTGTATTGTTATCATTGCAAATGTCTGTAACTTGTGTAAAGATTTGTGGAAAAGAAAGGAAAATTTGATTAGAGTCTATTATAGCCCATAAAGTGGTCTCAAAAGGCTATTATCCCTTTTCTTCCGCCAGGTCACATATATTATACTTATTTTATATATAAATATATATCTTTTTTTTTACCAAGTATGAAGAAAAATAATTTTATTTACACAGTTTTGATTGGAATAAACAAAAAATTGATAAAATTAAAAATAATTTACAGTAGATAAAAAATTATATAATAAATTTCGTATAACTTTTAATACTCTAGCATACAAGAAACAAAAGAAGGTAATTATTTACTACGAATACTTATTTGTCTATTTCTTTTTATTGCTGGTGGAGTCCATCACAAGTGATCACAAGAATTTTCGCGCTTGAATGGGATTTGCGTGTAATTCGGTGTAATCAGTCCTTTAGCAGTACAAAAAATTCATAATAAATATTTTTGTAAAATTCCAAAAAATGGCAAAGATATGTGACTTTAAAATTTTTTGGACCTTTTTTTTGGAAACATATCTTTAGTTCAAATTAACCGATTTAGCTTTTTGACGTCTCAATTTTTTTGTTATTTCATATAAAAAAATATTTTAAAAAAATTAAATAAAAAAATTTTTTTGACTTTTTTGTAAATTCAAGATTCAAAAATCGCTTTTTTGGAAAAAATACGTTCTTCATTTTTTTTACCAAATAAAGGTCTAGATATACTTTACGTGTCTTGTAAATTTCATCCTGGGACAGACAGTTGTTCAGGAGAAAAAAATTCAAACACAGTTCGTCATGCAGGACATTGCGTTTGAAGTTTTTTCTTCTAAACTACTGTTTGTCCCACGATGAAATTTACAAGACACGTAAAGTATACCTAGATCTTTATGTGTCAAAAAAATGAAAACATTTTTTTTTCTCAAAAAAGCGATTTTTGTTTTTTGAGTTTACAAAAAAGTCAAAAAAAATGTTTCTTTTTTGATTTTTTTTTGTATGAAAGTAGGTTTTATTACAAAAAATTTGAGACGCCAAAAAGCTAAATCGGTAAATTATAACCAAGAATATGACGTTTCCAAAAAAAAGGTCCAAAAAATTTGAAAGTCCCATATCTTCGCCATTTTTTGGAATTTTTCAAAAATATTTATTGTGACTTTTCTTCGCTAGTGAAGGACTGATTTCACCGAATTACACGCAAATCCCATTCAAGCACGAAAATTTTTGTGACCTCTTGACATGGACACCACCTGCTCCTTTTTTCTAAACATTACTCTGACGAGGGTTCTTTTCGTTTTCTTCTCCTTCCTGTACGAAACTTCAGTAGGGATCTAGCTTACTATATGAATATACCGGCAATTCCTTTCTTTCAACACACACACACACACACACACACAGTTCTCGTAGATCATTCGGCATTACCCAGGGTGCACCAACGAGGAGGCGATCTACACTACACCCCACACTTTTTTTGAGATCGTAATTATCGTGTATGAAATTCAATATTATTGTAATCAAAAAGTGCACTACATATTTTTGCGGTATAGTAAACGCAAGGATGTATATGTTTACGCAGTTGGATTGAATATCATATTCTTTGATTTATATACATACGTATTCATTGCGCTTATTACATCGCAAGAACGTTTGTATATTATTCAAAACTTTCCAATTGCATATATTATCTATGTGCACCCGATTCATTTGCGCTAAGCTAAACGCAAGTATCGGATGCACCTTTTTCTCAGTAGCAATCAACATCATTTTACCTTATTTATATACATACGTATTCATTGCGCTTATTACAACGCAAGAACGTTTGTATATTATTCAAAAGCTTTCAATTGCATATATAATATCTATGTGCATTCGATTCATTTGCGCTAAGCTAAACGCAAGTATCGAATGCACCTATCTCTCAGCTGCAATGAAAAGCATTTTACTTTATTTATATACATACGTATTCATTGCGCTTATTACAACGCAAGAACGCTTGTATATTATTAAACATTTTTCAATTGTATATATTATTTATGTGCACCTGATTCATTTGCGCTAAACTAAACGCAAGTATCAGGTGTACATCAGGCGTTTGTATGTAGGCTTTCAAGCATCATTATCAAGCAGTCTGTGCACGATTACTAATATAACATGTAATCTTTCTGCCATGCAGGTTTTTTTCTCCATTTCCTTCCTTCTACTTTCATCTCCATTTTCTCGTATTTGTGCTGAACTTTCTTCCTCATTTTCATTTTCTATAATTTGTTGCTTCCTTTTCAATTCTTGTTTCTTCTCCATGGGTTTTGCGTCATGTTTACCTGCTACCTGTTTTTTCCTGTTCGCTTTTTCGGCTTTTTCCAATTTCGAAGCTTTTATTCTCTCTTTTGCTTGTAGAATATGTGATGGATCTTTCACCTTCATTTTTCTAGCTAAGCGACTATTAATTAATTCTGGCAGCAGACACGTTTCATAAAATTGTGTCAACTTCGGTTTCAGTACCGTATCCCAGAATGTAATATCTCTGGTTATAGGAATAACCGACATGTTACCAGTTGTTTCTGGAGTACGTGGTATCCAAACCGCAAATTGACACACTTCTTTTTCAGCTACATTCAATTGAGTCTGAACTTGATAATAGTACTGATGTTCCTTATATATTGCTGTACAAGATTCATCTGTGAATAAATTCGTAATAGCTGGAGCATTCTCCTGATAAGCATCTGCAAGTGTTTTGTATTTAGAAGCACTGTGTGGACACTTTATTTCCACAAGTGCGCCACTTGTTTCGCAAATACCATCTGGAGTTGCTGCCAAGCCAGGAATATCACGATGAATAAACATACCACAGTCAATGATTCTCTCACCCAATTTCACTTCCAGTTCAGCCCTTGCTACTGCTTCATTTTTACAACCCCAAATAACGGCTGGAGTTGCTATTGATTTTGGTTGCCTAATAGCTTTCACAATATTATGGCATGATGTGGAGTCTCTTTTACGACATATTTTATGGCTAAAAGAGATGCGGTCACAAGCTGCTTCTTCAGTCTGTGCCACTCTTTATTCTTTGCTTGACCTCGTGTCTCTTCTTCTTTTTGATCTCTTTTAGCCATTAGTTCTTTCTCTTTTTGTCTCCACATTTGAAGTTGGGAAGCGTACATTTTAGCATCCATATCAGGTTTTTCACAACTCGGACCGTAATCTTTGTCACCGTAATTTCGTTTGTTCTTCCTTCTTTGTCGAGGTTTATTTTTCTTCAGCTTTTTACTTTCGTAAAACTGTAGGCTCTGTTTTTCCAGAACTTCGGTAATTTTCGGAATATCTTTTCCAAGATATTCATAGTAAGGAATGGTCACTTTACGATCATTGAACTGTATAGCTGCCGTTACTACACGAACGTGGTATTCATTGAGAAGGGCGTAGTTGATACGCTTTCCACCAATTTTTTCAGCCACGATTCCATTAGCAGATTCAACGACATTAGTGTCAAAGTCCAACAACAAGCTTTCGGCATGAATACCAAGACGTGAAATAGCTTCCTCTATTTCTTCTAAGAATCCCAAATCTTGCATTTGAGGAGCTACATTTTCTTCGTTTGGCTCTGGAACGCAGTTACACAATGGGAAAGTTTCCGCACATTTACTGTGATCCCCAAATACATGTGTAGGAAGAATGTCAATAGCCATCCTGACCTCCGTAAAGAGGTCGTCATCCATTAGCCTGTCCTGATCCCAATGGTGCTTCAACAGGCGGTCTACTTCTTTCACACATTTTGGACCACTTTCTTTCACGATTTTCCTGGATGCACCAATATAACCGGGTCTCTTCGCTATTTCCTTTACTTTGTTTTTAAAAGCTCGTCGCAGATGTTTAGCGCATTCTATTTTCTCGACTTCTATTCCATGCTCAGCATAAGGGTCGACTTCCACAATTCTTTTGTAGACACTACTGTCGCCGTCTGCAATTAGTTGCTGATACATCAAATTGTGCATTTCGATGCTTTTTTGGAATCCTTCTGCAATAGCTGCACTTTCCATACTGCTGGAACTTTGAGTCCGGCTCCAATTTTTGAAACACTGGTGTGGCTTTGGTGTGCTGCCTTTGCTTTTTGCTCTATCACATTTAGAGCAGTACATATTTTTTATTTCGAGCCACAAAATTTTACCAGTGTTCCGACCTACTATAATCGCCATTTCAGCTGGAGAATTGAAATTTCCAGTTTTATAGGACCTCTTCATCCAACTACCGTCTGCTAATACTGTGATCAAACCTATTCCGTTTTTCATCTGTCCTCTTTCCTTGGCTATTTCAAGTTCCTGCTTTCCAGCTTCCTTCATGCTTTGTAACAATACATCCCACAGCAACAATACATCCTGCAGCAGCAAATAATTTTTTGAGTTGGGTGTATCCTGTTCCAGTATTTATACAACCCAATACCAGCGCTTCATCGATATCCAATTTCTTGTCGTCTTTTATTGCAGTCCAAACGCTTTCATTACAGAAACACTTTTCGCATTTATACATAAAGCACACTCGACTGCCTTGACGCTTCTGCGAATGCAATTTTACATCAGTAATAGAACAACCCGGTGTCGTATGAGTAGCTAACTTCACCGTCAGTTTTTCCCATATTGCTGGATAATTGAAAAGTGTTACTTCCGAGGTATCGATAGCCTCTGTCCTTTTGTGTCCTTTTCTCTTTCTCGCAATTTCTACTATCTCTTCTGGCAAGTTTTCTACCGAGAGATTATCATTGCAGTTCTCTTCAGTACTTTCCTCTACACTTTGCATATCTTCAGATCTGTCGCTTCTACTTTCAGAATTTTCCGTATCTGTAGAAGCATCATTGGAATTTCATCTTCAAACTCGAAACATGTGGAACTTGCACTTGTTCCATCAGAATTATCTGCGTATGCAGAGCTTTCATCTTGAATATCCGACATACTATCGCTGCTACTTACAGCTGAGGAATAATCTAAATTTTCTCCTCTCTTTGTTGCCTCTTTTTGATATTTCAAAGTTTTCTTCTTTTTATTCTTCCTTCCTCTTGATTTCTTTCCTGATACTGGCGAGTTCATAGAAACAGCGTCATCGCAAATTGCACTCCCATTTTCTTGGACGTGAGTGGCGATATCAAATCCGTCCCTCTTGATACAGTGCTAATTGTTTACAAATGCCAATTCCTCTTCATTGGGATAGTCATCACTGTTGACCTGCTTTTGGAAGACTTCATTTTCTCTCATTATTCCATCTGAGAATGTAAATTCTTTAGTTGTGACATTCCTTCCAAGAGGAATAAGGACCTCTATTGGGTGCAACTCAAATAAATTCGCCCTATCGTCTTCAACTGTCTGTCGCGGAATGTTGTAATTCACCAGTTCGAAGAGTGAATCAACATCTTTAAACATCGTAAGGCACGCAGCGGCATCTTTTGCCCAATCGCGTTTGCCCTCACAATTTCTAGCATGGGAGTCAAACATCCATAGTTGTCCGTCCATTTTGCCAATAGCCATTGAGTAACCGTTTGATGTAAGGATTGCAGATCCATTGACTTTTAAAAAATCTTGAAGTCTGTCCTTTATATGTAGAAAGCCGCATCTACTTTCATAAAGATGTCCAAAGTGATTTGACTCTATTCGAATGTGACGTTTAGACGACATTATAGTAATGTCTCTTATCAGCTCGAGGACATTTAGATGAAAACTGTTGTCACTGGGGACAGGTCGCGTCTGCATGCTGCGTCTGTAAATTTCATCCCCGATTCTCAAAACAGATTCAACATCACGTGGTGTCCACAATCCTGGCCTTTTTATGCTGCACATTACAATAGAAACTGCTGCATTCGCTGTGCATTGGCGTCCCATGCTATCATCTTTGAATATATTCGAGTCACCTTGATGAAATGTGCCTCTTGTGATGCCTGCGAAGCAGTTCAACTGTTCAAAGTTTTCAGTTTCTTCTTTTTCTTCTCCCCCTTCTGCATCTCTAGCTTCTGCTACTCCCGCCTCTCCTTTACTTTGACTTTCTTCTTCTCCCCTTTCTACATCTTTATCTCCAACTATTCCTGCTAATCTTTCTTCTCCTTCTTTTCTCTCTTCTCTTTCTCCTCTTTCAACTTCATCTCCTACAACTTCTTCTTCTTCTCCTTCTCCTCTTTCAACTTCATCTCCTACAACTTCTTCTCCTTCTACTGCCTTCTCCTGCTCTTCTGTCAGTGTCTTATTCTGAGAATGTTCATTTGAGACACAATGATTTTTTTGTACCTCACAATCAAGAACAGCATCTCCATTTTCCTGTGGACGGACATCCACTGGACCTTCTTGTTCGTCTTGATTTTTTCGAATTGAACATTCTCCTCTTTCAAACCTTTTTCTCGCATGCCTAACATAAAAAGGACCTATCTTAGTATGTATGAAGTAGGAAAGTAAGAAAAAAAGAAAATATTCAATTAGTATTTACAAAATACAACTTTTTATATCGAAACTCTTTTATGTCGAAACCCTCTCTTTAGGGTGATTTTCGACATCTTTGTCTGAATTGTGTTTTATAATACATAAAGTATATAAAATAATAAATAAAGAGGGTAAATAAGGTAAATAAGGCAAATGTATTTTATCCGTAAAATATAATAATATTTAGTAAAAGAAATTATATTTAGCATATGTAGTATAGTATACACGTAGTATAAGGACATGTATAGAACGTGAGCCAGGGACGCACACGACTCGGTATCACTCATGATCGCGGTAGAGCTAAATTTGAATGAGGATCTTGAACAGTATATTTAGTGTATATATATAGTACATTTAGTTAAAACTATGATACCGAAAGTACAATGGACAATAAAAACGGTCCTTTCATTTGTAGTGATAGGCAGTACCTTATAAATCTGAATTGGTGCAGAATAAAAGTGTCAAATTGTACTAATTCAATTATTAGTAGTTCAATCTGTGCTAATTGTTTTGATAACTGTATGGTAACTAAACGAATTAGTACAAATTCAACTACTAGAGATGATAAGGAAAAATATTTCATTTTGAATGAAAAAAGACCAGTCACTAAATCTGAATTTTTAGAGAATAGAAAAAGCGAAAAGTCTTTCAGTACTTTCCTTAGTGAGCATAATTAGTAGAATTCTAATAATTTATTTTCAAATTCTACTAATTCAATTGGTAGGGTCGGTGCACCGGTTTTGGCCACTGCTCCTATTGTGGCCACCAGCACAATTTCCGTAATTTATTCCGGTTCCATTGACTCTACTGTAAGTATCGCCCACCTCTAACTGTCACCAACGTCAAAAATGCGTTTGTAAACTTACAGTAGAGCTAATGGAATCGTAATAAATACGAAAATTGTGCTAGTGGCCACAACAGGCTTGCGGTGGCCAAAACCGGTGCACCGACCCTAATCAAAAAAATTGAAGAGCTAACAAAATTCAAGAGCTAATAAAGCTAGTAAAATGTATTAAAAATTAGTTATGAAATAGTAATTATTAGTAGAAAAGCTCAATACAGAAATTTGTGAATTTTTCCAAACATTTTCCTAAGATTAGGAAAATTCCCTAAATATGCTCTTGAAAGGAAAGCAGATTCGCATTTCGTGATAGAGGGGGAGAGGTTTTTTTTATTACTCAAAAACGTTACGTCAGATATAAATTTGAGAAATTGGAAATTCAAAAACTTTGAGACAACTAACTTACATTGTGAAGAAAATTTCTAGGAAATATCCACTGTATTTTTTTTTTTATTATTTCCTACTTTCGGATAGGTAAATTACCAAAATTTTGTAGTAGTGAAATTCCCATGGGCAAAAGGAAAAATATCACTTTCAATGTAGCGGTTTTACAAAATTTTGGGAATTTACCTCTCTGAAAATAGGAAATAATTGAATGACAATTATTTCGTAATTTCAGAGAGGTAAATTACCAAAATTTTATAGCAGTGAACTTCCCATTTGGGAAAGTAATAACATCACTTTCAATGCAATGGGTGGAGTCTATGTCAAGTGATCAAAAGAATTTTGGTGCTTGAATGGGATTTGCCTGTAATTAGGTGTAATCAGCCCTTTAGAAGCGAAGAAAATTCAAAATAAATATTTTTGTAAAATTCCAAAGAATGGCGAAGATATGGGACTTTGAAATTTTTTGGACCTTCTTTTTGGAAACGTCACATCTTTGGTTCTAATTAATCGATTTAGCTTTTTGACCTCTAAAATTTTTTGTAATAAAACGTACTTTTATATCAAAAAAACTCAAATCAAAATTTTTGAATCTTTTGTAAACTCAAAAAACATAAATCGCTTTTTTGAAAAAAATACATTTTTCATTTAAAAAATTTTTTTGCTAAATAAAGGTCTAAATATACTTTACGTGCACTGTAAATTTTATCGCGGGATAAACAGTAGTTTACGAGAAAAAAATTGAAACACACTTCGTCATGCAGGACGTTGTGTTTAAATTTTTTTCTCCTAAACTGTCTATCCCGCGATGAAATTTACAGGGCACGTAAAGTATATTTAGACGTTTATTTGGCAAAAAAGTTTAAAAAATGAATAAATGGATTTTTTTCAAAAAAGCGGTTTTTGTTTTTTGAGTTTACAAAAAAGAGTCAAAGAAATTTTTTCTTTTTTGATGTTTTTTTGTATGAAAGAACGTTTTATTACAAAAAATTTGAGACGTCAAAAAGCTAAATCGGTTAATTATAACCAAACATATGATGTTTCCAAAAAAACGGTCCATGCTATCCCGCGAGGCTTCGCCATGCAGGACGTTCCATTTGAATTTTTTTCTTCTAAAGTACTGTCTGTCCCACAATGAAATTTACAGGACACGTAAAGTGTATGTAGACCTTCATTTGTCAAAAAAAAAATAAAAATGTATTTTTTTCAAAAAAGCGATTTTTGTTATTTGAGTTTACAAAAGATTCAAAAATTTTTATTTGTTTTTTTTTTATATGAAAGTACGTTTTATTACAAGAAATTTGAGTGTTCAAAAAGCTAAATTAGAACCAAAGATATGAATTTTCAATTCGAATTTATCCGAATTTTTCGGAATCATTCGGATTGATTCGGATAGACCGGATTAGTTCAGATTCATTCGGATTGAATGTTCTGATTGACCGGATTCATTTGGATTAAAGTTTCGGATTGATTTTGAATGGGCCTCGGATTAATTCGGATTGAAAACTTCCTTCGGATTAGATCGGAATGAAACTGTTTGGTTCGGATACAAATTCCGGAATCATTTGGTTTGGTTCACAATAAATTTCAATCCGAAGCTTTCGCTAGAGATGGACTCCACCAGTGGTTTTACAAAATTTTGGGAATTTACCTCTCTGAAAGTAGAAAATAATTGATTGACAATTATTTACCACTATTGTCAGGAGTATTTATTATTTACTGCAATTATTATTTACTAAAATTTATTGTTTACTAAAAATAATAGTTCATATTAGAAAATTCTAATAAATAAAGAATAAGAAAAACCGAGATAAGAGTTTCGGAGGTTGACGATAACCTGTAATTATTTACTAAGTACAGTTTTTTTTATTTCTTGAGTAGCATCTATGCTGTGAAAATGTTTCGTTTTTTTGAATATGGAAATTTTAGGCATGAGAATATCTCAATAAATGTAAAAATAAAACACATCACCCGATTCTCCAAAAATGAAACAAAATACCTACTACACATAAAATTTTTTTCAACTTTGACTTACATTTTTTTCGTCATATTTTTGCGAGACAATGGTTTGATAGAAATCTTCTTACGACCACTAACAGCATATCTATTATTCATTGCAAATTTGTTCGCTTTCCTTGTAAAAATATACACAAATTATTCTTCCACAATCGACTTGGAAAAACACGTATATGAATGTTCATCGTTGTCAAAACGTTATGTTGATAAACATACCCTACCTTATCGACAAAGCCAAAACTTTTAAAACTCTTTATTTACAAAATGAAAATAAATAAAATATAGGAATCTGTAGGAAAATTACCTATTTTGTATATTTGAAAAAAAAATATATCATACAAAGAAGAAATGATGCTAATAGGCGGGGGGGGGGGCTGCGGGCATTAGCATATTTCTTCTTGCAGGTGGGTGAGAACAGGTACTTCCTGTTTCATTGTGTGTTTCACACCTTATTTCATTCATCTCACTTTAACACGTGTCGAGATGCGTTCGAAAGTTGACGGAGGCAAACGAAATTTCCCGAAGTTGTAACTAGGCACGTGCCACGTTTCCGGATTATCAGAGCCGTATCATGCAACTTATGTAGCATTTTATTTCTGGGGCGCCAAACACCGAGAGTCAACTCGGGTGATGACTCAGCAACTTTTATTTTTAAAATCGCAAAGTTTAGAAATATTTTTTCCAAAATTATGAATAAATTATCAAAAAAATTCGAAACCTGAAAAAATTATTGTAAACTCTGTACACGCAATAGAAAATAATCTGAAAAAATAATTTCAATATTTATTTATTGTGAGAACAACTTTATTTATACATCAGCTAACTTCAGAAATAATT
>JAUESH010000039.1:18864414-18875326 GCA_032275165.1 Synergus magnus
CGCCTGAACGTAACCACGCTGCGACGAATCGACTCTCGACAGAGTTGCCCAGCTTCAGAATTTCTTTCAGGCGCGCGTGCTTCTCCCGGGAATTAAAACTTCCTTAGGTAGAAACTATGATAGTTAATTAATATTTCATATTTTTTTCATCGTTTGGAAGCTTATAATGAATTGCTAATAAGCGTTTTCAAAATGATTTGACCGAAAACTGGGTCCGTGACGGTAACACAATTTGGCCCATTTTATGAACATTTTATACTTTTGGCCAGTTTTTCGCGATTTGATCCCTCTGTGCGCTCAGACAATTTTGTTTTAAGATTATGATCCAAATTTTCAAGTTATATCATTGAACTGATACTAAATATATATGAATTCATCAGCTTGAAATCTATAATAAAACCATGTTTCACCATCATATATTAAAAAATACGGTTTTTTGAAGTTATGTCGAAAACCAATCGAGAAAGGTGCTATTTTGACCAGCCCCCTGTTAGTCCTTTAGAGGCCTGTAGAAAGAAAGTGTCATGAGAGCTGACGGAAACCGTGTCGCGGCGCCACCTATGCAGTGGCCCTAGATTTAAAAAAATACATGGTGAAAATGTTAAAAAATCTTTTTTTTTTTTTCGTTGTAAAAACATTTTTCCCACATTTTTAGGTATAAGACAATGAGAGTTAGGATGTTTAACATTTTTTAACTATTTAATTTAATGAATAATTCTACAAATGGAGAAATTTACTTCATTTAGATAAACATTCGAATACATCAGGGGTGGATCCACGGTGGGGCGATTGTAATATAAAATATATTATTATAAAAAAAATTTATAATAAAAAATATTAAATAATTTATAAATCAACTAATAAGTAATTTATTTATTTATTTATATTTTTTATCGCCCCTCCGTGGATCCGCCCCTGATGTATTCGAACGTTTATCTAAATGAAGTACATTTCTCCATTTTTAGAATTATTCATTAAATTAAGTAGTTAAAAAATGTTAAACATCCTAACTCTCATTGCCTTATACCTAAAAATGTGGGAAAAATGTTTTTACCACGAAAAAAACGATATTTTACATTTTCACCATGTATTTTTTGAAATCTAGGGCCACTGCATAGGTGGCGCTGCCACACGGTTTCCGTCAACATATCGGACATTTTCAACTCAGAGTTCCAGGGGGCTGATTTTGACCTTTTTTTTTTGTGTGGCTGTGTAATTTGAGAAGGTAAAATCACACGCAGACATATTCCCTTACTATTTTTTCTGGTTGATTTAAGCAGCATTTTAGTTGATTCAACTAGAAATTCTGATTAAAATAACCAAAATTCAGCACGGAGAAAAAAGTACAGAAAAGAAGTTAATGACAGATTTTTTGAGTTAATATTACTTCTCTATATGTCAGGTTTACTGAAAATTTCTGTAAGCGTCCTCTGTAAATGTGACTAGAAATATCTGTAATTAACCATCTGCCGGTCATATGAAATTCCCCTCTATACCAAGTATTACGTGGTCATCTCTCTGACATGAAGTGCGTGTGTATTAATAAGAAATTCAGGATCTTAACCATTTCTAACTGAATAAGTGGTCTAAGTCTTTCGACGAAAAAATTTTAAATTAATTAAATTATACGTTTTAGCTGCTCAAAATAATTTACCAGTAATAAAATATAATAATATATTGGGGATAAGTGAAGTTCTGACAATTAAGGGGAGTTTTCTGCATTTAAATTCAGCATGTATGGTTTTGAGAAAACAGGCCTCAAAGATTTGTTAAGATAAAACCTTATAATCAGACAACTTACATTTATCTAAAGTTGGATAAAAACGTTGCAAACAATTGAATAATTGTAGTTTTCAATTGTTTGCAGCATTTGTATCCAACTGCATATAAATAATACCTCTGTGTATTCAGAGCTAAAATTTTTAACAGACATTTTCAGATAGTTTTCGAATCGATTAAACGAAAAAAAAAATCGATTTTTTTCGGTCTTGAGAGACTAACCCCCTTAACTATTGAAAAATCCATCTTTGTGGTTGACGATTTAACTTTTTTTTTTTTTTTTTCTAAAGAGCATTTTATGCTGTGAAGCCTGCACGGAGAGAAAACTCTGGGGTTTAGCACAAAAGAGTTCACGGTTCTTCACAAGAAGATATCGCAAACGTCTCTTACTTTATTTCCTAAGAGTTTATGAGTTTTAAGCAAGACAGGCCCTATTGCTCTAAACGCACGAACGCTTATGCGAAGATCCCACGAATTAATGGATTAATAGCAAGTGCCGCTGTACTCTAAAACTGTAAATTTAAGGGGTAACGACACTCTAGCGGCCGGAAAAAAGGCCTAAATTCTATAGTGTTTTACGGGAGTATGAAAAAAGGAATCGAATTTCTGTTTAGAGGGTTTATTAAGCATGTAATGAAGTATGAAAAACTATTGTTTTTATTAGCAATTAGATAAAAAATGGCGGCTATACACATATCTCGGAAAGTATAAGACCTGGAACAAAAAAACAAAAAGATTATTAATCTACATACTATTAGCTATAGAAGTATAATCCCTATTAGTATAGGGATTTTTCTTTAGTTCAATTTTTGTAGAAATGGTGCACTTTGAAAAAAAAAATCGAATTTTTGCAAAAAAATCAGCCGTAAATTGCTTATAAAAAAAAGTTTACATTCAATCAAAAAACGGCTACGTATTTCTCTAAAGAATATATTTGTGAAGCTACATTGGACATTTTCCATGAATCTCCTTGCGATTCATTTTTAGGCCACGCCTTCTGCCTATTGACACGTTCGCGTTGTCAAAAAGCAAATCGCAAGGAAACTCACAGAAAAAGTACGTGGAGGCTCTTGGAAATTTCGCTCGGCTAAGCGCACGGTATTAAAGCACAGCAGCGCTTGCTATTAACCCAAGTACCTATTGGCATTTTTGCATGTGAGCTGTACTTATTTTTCGTGAGGTTGCATTGTGTGATTAATAGAAGCATCCATCAATATATTCCAAGAGAAATGCTTGTTATTAAAGCGTGACAAATATTCACGCGCTAATGTCTAGATTTTTCTCTCCGTGTGTAATGTGAGAAAGACTTCACTTGCGCTCCCTGTATAAGGATTTGTAAGATTTTTCATACTCCCTTCCTTTCCCCTTAAAAGCCTTATATAATTAATGGAAATTTTCTTATTTGTTTCAGACATCGATGAAAAACATCAAGAGAAAAAATATCAAGACGTTTCGACAGCTAAAATGGAGTCTCATAAAACGTCTTCAGTACCTCAGATATCAAATTTACCTTCTAGCGATACTTTGCTAAATGCAATGCAGAAGTTGAAGTATGGAAAAAATACAAACAGTGTTTCCAACATCACTAGTCTAAGCAACAGTTTGCAAATGATTGGTGAAGCGTACATTTCGGATGATTCACAAGAATCAGAAGGAGACCTGAGTGAAAATTGTCAACAGAACTTGCGATTAGATTCTGGAGAAATTGATAAATCTAAAGACGACACTGACAAGGTTGCTTCGAGTAATAATCGAGATGAGAGTATCCAGGAAGTGATTAGCAGCAGCGAAAACCTACTCTCAACAGAAAATACTGAAAAGATTAATGAGTTGAAAGAAAAATGTGAAAATTTAGAAGCTGAAACTAGTCCAGCAATTGAAATTGCTTCTGATTTTGAAGATCACGAGGTTAAGGTCAACATAGAAAGTATTGAGTCAGTAGATTCAAGTATTGTTTGTGCAGAGGAACAGGAGGATTTAAAAAATATAGAAGATTTGACAGAAGAGAAAGTCGAGATTGAAGAATCCACTGAAACTAATTTACAACTGGAAAAAGAGATTGATACGAAAGAGTTGGATTTTGAAGATTCTAACGATAAAATTGATGCAGGAGATCTTAGGGAAGAAACTGCTTTAGAAGAAAGTAAAGAAAATACATTAAAAGAAAATGAAGAAAATACCTTGAAAGAAAGTGAAGAAAATACCTTGAAAGAAAGTGAAGAAAATACCTGGAAGGAAAGTGAAGAAAATACCTTGAAAGAAAGTGAAGAAAATACCTTAAAAGAAAGTGAAGAAAATATCTTGAAAGAAAGTGAAGAAAAAACATTAAAAGAAAGTGAAGAAAATGCCTTGAAAGAAAGTGAAGAAAATACCTTAAAAGAAAGTGAAGAAAATACCTTGAAACAAAGTGAAGAATATGCCTTGAAAGAAAATGCAGAAAATAAAATAAAAGATAGTGAAGAAACTGCCTTAAAAGAAATTGAAGATAATACTTTAAAAGATTGTGAAGAAAATGCTTTAAATGAACGCGAAAAAAATACCTTAAAAGAAAGTGAAGAAAATACCCCAAAAGAAAGTGAAGAACATATAATTGACGAAATTACGGAAAGCTTTCAAGAGGATTTTGATGTTGATCAATCAAAGTCCACAGAAACTTTGATAAATTCCGAAAAGGATTTATGTTCGAGCGAGAAAGAAGAAGCTTTTTGTGCAAATGAAAATCTTTCAGTTAATTTGGATGAGGAAAGAGAATCAGATGAAAAAATGTTGATTGAAATTTCTTCAGTTTTTTCAGAAGTTATCAAACCTGAGGAAGCTTCAGAATTATTACCCTCAGTCCTCTCGCAAGATTCTCTCAGAGAAGATCTTGTTGAAAAACTGACAGATTCTGCAAACTTTTCACAAGACGAAGAAAAAGTTAATACGGAAATTTTAAAAAGTCCCCAGTCTTTGCAGAATGTGGAAATTTCGGAGACTAAAATTCGATTAGAAATTGAAACAGAGTCTTCCATTCCAGAAAAGTCAATTGATGAAGTTATTAAAGAAAGTGAAGAGATTATAGATCAGAAAATGTTAAAAGAGAAATGCGAAGTCAGTCTAAGCCTCAGAGATGAAGTAGAAGAAAATGATGAAAATATTTTAGAAAGAAAAGATGTTTCGGTTGAAATTGAGTCGGTGGAGAGAGTGGCAAATATTCCGGAAGCTTTTACTGACATTTTAGAAACAATACAGAGAGACGATGCGGTTAAGAGCGATCAAAGCGAAGATAAGGAAATGACAACCATCTTGGAACTTTCAGAAGAAAAGGAAGAAGAAGAGGAAAAAGAGGAGAAAGAAGAAGAGGATGAACCAGAACTGATAATATCAGAAGCTGTGCCTCAAAAGTCAGAAGAAGTCTTAGATAAAGATCTTACCGAATCTGATCCGGTCCAAAGTATTGATTCGTTTAATTTAAATTTCGATTTGATACCCAGCAATGAAACAGTACCAGATATTCCAGAATCTCTTGAAGCAACATCAGGAATCCAATCTTTTGAAGAAATCACGGAAACAAAAGATTTAGAAAATGACAAACTAAAATTGCCGGAAGATCTTTTGTTTGAAAACAACCTAGAATCTTTGGCTAAAGACTCTCCCCTTAATTCTGAAATTCCGAATTCAAATTCCGAAATATCTGAATTAGAATCTGCTGTCAAGTTTTTACAAGAATCCGAAGAGCAGAACATTGAGCTTGAGGTATCGCCAAAAATAGTAGAAAGTGCTGCTGACGAATCGGAAGAAATCTTTCCATCCCAGGGAGAGATGTGTGAAAATTCTGATGTCCAGGATATTGAATTAAGAAAAGATCCTATCGCCATTTCTGAGGCTGAAATCATCTCCGAAGCTGCAAAGTTGGAAAGCGAGCGCCAGGCTATAGAGACGGAAAAAAAATCGGAGAATCTATGTTTGTTAACTGTTGCGAAAGTCGAGCCCAAAGTTTCCGAACCTCCTCTTCCTGAAGACCTTTTTTCACCTAAATTGACGGAGCGACCATTAGTCTCTAAAGTATCAGTTTTAGAAGAGAGGTTGAAGGAACCACCAAAAATAGTCATTCCTAATGCAGATATAATGCGAGTTAGTGACACCTCAAAAACGAGTTTGCTGATACAAAAAGATGCAAGACAATCTCCGAAAGGCTCTGAGAAAACCGAGACTCCGAGAAAAGATTCAGAAAAATCAGATTCCGAGAATGTCGGTTCACCGAGGATAATTTTAAAAATAGCCAAGTCTGCAATAACGGATTGCGGGGAACCTAAGTCGCCGAAAAGTCCGAAGATACGTTCTGCCACGAACTCTCCAAATCCTGATGACAGTCCGGGACAAAAGCTAGGAAAAATAAAGTTGAAGTTGTCAAAAGGCGGTCATCCTTCAATTATATCGAATGAAAATTTGGAGGAAATACAATGGCATTCAGAAAACACATCTTCGTTGTCTCCGATTGGAATGAAAATTAAATTGTCCAAGTCTGGTGAAGCATCGGTAATACAAGAAAAAGTTGAGGACTTGGAAGTGAAAGAGGTTCAGCAAAAATCTGAGGATAAGAAAGCAGAAACTTCGATCATGAAAATTAAATTATCGAAGACTGGGGACGCGTCGATAATTCAAGATTGCGTGAAGAGAACCGAGTCTCCTCTTGGAATGAAGATTAAATTATCGAAAACTGGTGACGCCTCAATCGTCAAAGGTGGGGCGTCAATTCTTTCAATGGATAATGCGGAGGAAGATTTGGAGAAATTGGAGCTTAATATTCCTAAACGAACAGAATCGCCACTCGGTATGAAATTCAAGTTATCTAAAACTGGAGATGCGTCGATTATACATCAAGACTTTTCCGATGAAGTGAAGCAAAAGTCCGAAGTTAGTTTAGTAGAGATTACGAAACACGATCCAGCTATTGGGATGAAAATCAAAGTTTCGACAGGTGAAGCGATGATTTTGCAATCTAAATCTACTGAGTCGCATACTCAATCCGAAGAATCGGATTACGAGGCAGTTAAAGTTAAAGAACATCAGTTGGAATCCTCAAGAAAGGTTGAGTCACCACTAGGAATGAAAATAAAATTATCCAAGAGTGGTGACGCTTCAATAGTACAAACGGAAATTCCTGCAGATACTGAAGGGACGTCTGAAGAGGACCCAAAATCTTTTGAAGTTTCCCGAAATAAACATTTGCGAGTGAGAGATTTGCCAACAGAAACAGAGAGAAAAATGAAAAGGACAGAGGAACCTGCATTGGAAATGAAGATTAAACTCTCGAAAACTGGACATCCGACAATTGTAGCCTGTGAAAGTAAAGAAGCATCTGAATATCACGTTTCGCCTCACAAATATAATACAGAAGCTGCAAATATTTTTACTTCTATTTCTAAATCCGGTCCTTCGGTGTTGCAAAATAAGTCCGAATTAACGATTGAACCACTGCAACAGACTCAGAGAGAGGCTTCTCAAATGTCTCAACAAATATCTCAGAAACGAAAAGACGTTACGATATCCTCAGTTGAATCTAAAAAACATAAGTTCGAGTCGAAAATGTCGCAAATTTTACCTGAAGTAACAATTCAACCCGTTGCAACGAAGGAGCAGAAGCATACTCTATTTGAGGCCAAAAGCAACATTAGTCGTGAGCAAATGCATGTTATAAGTCAGGAAATTAGTATTACACAAGTAAAGCTTAAGGCGAGTTTAGAATCTGGATCTAAGACCACTTCATCCGATGAGAAGCTACGCAGCTCATTGAGTAAAGTTACACACGCATCACCTGCGAGCTCAGATTGTGAAATTATTGAACATCGACCGGAATTGGTTATTGTAAATGAAAATTCGAATTCTAGTCAAGATGTGGTTATAATAGAAGAGGTAGCACCAGTTCGATTACCGGAAGTAAAGGTACCAAAAAAAAGAGGTCGACCTCGAAGAAACGATACCAGTTCAAGATTTGTTGAACCTGTTCAAATAATTTTACCTCGAGATCCACTTGCACTCGATGAAGGTTCTGCTCAACACGAGCCAAAAGAGAATGAAAGACCTAGAAGAACTTGCAGAAGTCAGAAGAGTTATGCGCCACCTAAAAGAGGACGGGGAGGAAGAGGTTGGTAACATTTTTATTGAATTTATTTTCATTTATTTATGACGAAGATACCTGGGAAAATTTCACTTAATTTATAATTAAACATTTGTCAAAACAGTTTGATTTTAAAGATTTCGATGGAGTGCAATTTTAAAGGCTATATGACATTTTACCATAAGAGCAATTTAGTTTCCCCAACTTTATGTTTGTAATAATAAATATTTTTCATTAAAAATAGACCACTTACCTTCGTTTCATGCAGACGGAGGTAAATAATCTAGTTTTAATAAAAAATATTTATTATTGTGAGGGTAAAATTGGCGAAACTAAATTTGCTCTTATGGTAATTACCATATGCCCTTAAGAGCATGTGTTTACTTATAATAATAGAAAATTTAGATTCACCAACTTTAAGCTCACAATAATAAATATTTTTCTCTAAAAGTAGACAATCCACTTCCAGCTCCGCCTGTGTGAATTTATAATGAATTACAAAGAATTTTACATTAGTTCAAAAAAAAATGTTAGTGAATTTGAACGACATCCTGGTGAATTCCAATGAATTTCAAAGAATTCCTAGTGAATTATACAGAATCTCTCAAATTTCAAAGGATTCATAGTGAATTGCATAGAATTTAATGTTATTTCTAAAAAAATTCCTGGTGAATTTCAACGAATTCCAGTGAATTAAAAAGAATTCCTAGTTAATCATAGGGGTGTCTTTCACCTACGTGCCAAAATTTCGAATTTTATACAAAAAAAAAATTTTTCGACCTTTTTTTTTTTTTTTTTTTTTGAGCTAATTTTGGCTGTAAAAATTAAACAGAACAACATTTTAAATATTAAAAAATGTAACGACTACAAAGCTATGAGGAAGCAAAAAAGTTTGCGTCCCGACCTAGCGACATGTCTACTAAACAATTTAAAAAAAATGACCCGATAATCCAAATACTTCTGGTCGAAGTCTTACTAATTCTTATTTGACACAGAGGTGCGGTCGAGGACAGTCCAAGGTGGCCAGTGTGAACATTATTTTTTTAACCGACATTTTAAACGTCGAATGATGTTTCAATAAAAGGCAAAAAAAGTTTCTAATAATCATGTGTAGTTCCTTCGCAAGAAATTCTCAACTGATAGGCTCGAAATTTTGGCGCATAGGTGGAAGAGTCCCTTAACTAATTCCTAGCGAATTCCATTGAATCTCGAGGAATACCTCGAATTCTTTTAAATTTGCCTAAAGTTTTGAATTCTTTTAAAATCTTTTTAAATTCTGTCGAATTCCAAAAAATTTTTTTTTATAGAAAGTGGGGAAATTTTTCTTGCGATTAGTAGATATTTTTCGTAATTTAGAATAGGTTCCCATAAATTAACGATAAAACTACAATAAATTGACTCAAAATTTCCATAAAATTCCGAAAAGAGACAAACTCTTCAATTTACTGAATATTTCTTTTAATTTGAATTTTGATTTTCATAGGACGTGGAAAAAGAAAAATGGACATGGTTGAAATGTCATCTTCAAAGAAATCTAGGATTGATCAAGATTTAACTTCTATTGAGAAATCAACAATGGCAATCATTACGATAAATGAGTCACCTAAAAAGGCAGTGAAATCTGATGCTAGCCACAGCCTAAAGCAATCTTTAACGCAACGAAGAAGTTATAAGGCTGATAAACAATTATTAAGCGAAATAAAAAGGAGGAACCTCGAAATGAAATTAGAAGAAAATCTCAAAGTAAAAAATCAAGATGATGAGATAAGTGAAATATGTGACATTTCGACTTCGTTACGTATTGAAAATCTTTCTGCAGATGTATCTAGTGAGTGTGAAAAGAAAGGAATTATGACAATAATCGAGAATGAAAAGTCTAGTGTTGTTGACAGCAGAGATCTAACAATGGTAACTGAACACCAAAACTGGTTAACTCCATCATCCAAAAAAGTGGCTGAAGTTTCGTCTCGAAATGAATCTATTTCTACAGTTCAAGTTATTGATGAGGAAACAAGAATGAGCGCAGAATCCGGATCGAGGTCACAAACTCCGGCAAGAAATATATCAGCACCAGGTATGTGGTTTTAATTAGTTTGCTAGGATGAAACTGAAGTAAATTTTATGAACTCTTACCTACTTAATCCATAATTTCCACACATACATATATTTTATTTCTGAAGTGTGTTTAAAAAAAAAAAAACACAATTTTCTTCTTAAAATCTTGTGACAAATTAGCAAAGTAACAATAAAACGATAAGGAGTTTTAAAGGATTTTGAAGAAGAAAGTCACCATGAAATTAATTTTGAAATTGTTGCCAAATAGACTAAGAGCCAGCAACGTTTTTGTCAAGTGTGAGGGTAAAACTTAGTTCGTGGCTAATATATCAGGGAAATCACCCTTCTTTAGAAATCCATAAATGCTAGACGCCCTGCCCGTTGCGTTTGGAGACCTGAGGCAGGTGAAAAATTGAAATTTTCAAGTGAAAGTGTAAAAGTCAATTTTCATCTAGAATCAAATATTGATGTCCCAAGTTTATTATTATTCAATCGCCAGACCAATAGCACGTTGCTCGGGGACGAGGGTACGGCCGCCTTAGGAGAATAGGCTGAGCGGCCGTTCCCTCGTCCCCGAGCACCCCACTCAAGCCCACACTTTCGATGAAGATTATGCATTTTCAAAAATTATTTTCAAGGTGTTAGCAACCGAATTTCGGTCTGTCGTTTTACAAACGCCACATGTGAATACTATTCTTTATGTCATAAAAACGACAGACTTTACTCTTTCACTTGAAAATCTAGGTTTTTACATTCTCATCAGGGAATGTATTAGATTTGTGTAACATTTAAACCCCCTCCCCCGTTTTTGTCAAATGTCCACGTTTTGAGACCCACTGAACCCAAAAAACATGTTTTTAAGAATGTGTCTGTCTGTCATTCTGTCTGTATGTCTGTAGACTTTAGTTTGTTAGCACGATAACTTTCGAAAGAATTAACCGATTTGATTGGCCTTTGGTATACTCTTTTAGTGTCCAA
>JAUESH010000039.1:18955931-18966819 GCA_032275165.1 Synergus magnus
TGACCCTAGAAGTGCCAATTTTCTAAATAATTACAAAAAATTGTGACTCGTGTGTTGCAAAAATTGCAACATCACAAATTTTAAATCAAAGGATTTTGAAATGTTTTTTGGGATTTAAAAAGTATATACAAAATATACAAAATGATTGAGAACTTGTAATTTTTGAATCATAAACACTTGTATTTCTTTCTCTAATTGCAAGTGTTTCCATAAGTTTCACAAATGATTTTCATTAATACTCTTAAAATTCCTGAAAATCAATTGAAATTTCGCAAAATTCCTTGAATCCCGTTAAAGTCTTTAAAATTATTTAAAATTCCACAAAATATAGTCAAATCCTTTAAAATTACTTAAAGTCCCATGAAATATTATGAAATACCTTAAAATTCCTGACAATCCAATGAAATCTCGTAAAATCCCTTGAATTCCTTAAAAGTCTTAAAAGATGCTTGCAATAAGGCTATTCCGTCTTACATCTCGGTCGCCACGCTTGTATTAAAAGGGTTCGGGAATTGTATGATGCATCGTTAGCTTATTTTAATGAATTATGTTTTACGGAAAAATCTAATTCAACTTTTCTTGAAATCAAAAACAACTTGGAAGATCCCAGAAGAAGAGCATATTTAGCTTTCTTAGAATACGTTTTATTCGAATTCAATAAAACTAATTTATTTTTCTAACACTCTGAAACAAGAGTGCATCTTCTACACGCGAAAAGTCTTCAATTCCTTCAAATAATCGCGAGACTTTTTGAAACCAGTTTTGTTGAAGTTTTTAGATGAAGGGGACGTTCATTTTTATAAACCGTGCAATCAAAAATCGTTGGATGATATTAGTTTGGGACCGGATTGCAACAATATTCTTGACGAATTGTCTCAGAATAAGGATGCAAATGCGGAAATTATACGCGAAATTCGCCAAAATTGTCTTTCATTTTTAGTTGAGGCCGCTACTCAAATTTCGAATAGGTTATACTATATTCGCGATTAATTTTTCATCAAATTGTCTGTCTTCGACGCTACACAAGTTTTGATGGATAGCGACAGAGACACCACTTTGGTTGACGTTTTGTATTTTTCTGACAAATTTGGAGACTTCGACAAATAGACAAGGCTGCTTTGAAAGCAGAATGGCGCCTTGTTTTTCGGGATTTTTCTTCCCAACCCGAACTCTTGATATGCGTTCTTTCGATGAGATGTCGAAAACTATTTTGTCTAATAGATACGCGAACGGTAATGCCAAATATCCACAATTAACGAAATTGGTAGGATACATTCGATCTTTGCCTCATTCAAATGCTGCCGCAGAAAGGACTTTTTCCCTATTACCCGATATTTCGACGAAAAAGCGTAATCGCTTATCGACAGATAGCATTAACGCTATTGCCGTCGTAAAATCGGCAGGGTAGCGGCAAGAGAAAACTGCTCGAACTGCTACGGTTTCAGACGATCATTTGTCTCGAGTGTCATCTGATAAATTGTACGAACCGCCGATTTTGTTGTTAATTTTAATTTTATTTAGAATTTATTTTTCGTTTGTGAGAGGTAAGGGGACTCACATTAAAAAAGCATCCCAATTTTGTTGTAAATTTTTATTTTGTTTACAATTATGTTAGATTTATTTTTCGTTTGTGAGAGGCAAGGGGACTCACATTAAAAAAGCACCCCGTTTTATTTTCAATTTATATTTTACATTAAATAATATTGTAGGTTAAACAAAAAATAAATCTAATATATTATAACTATATTAGATTTATTTTTCGTTTGTGAGAGGCGAGGGGACTCACGTTAAAAAAGCACCCCGTTTTATTTTGCAATTCCAAAACTTTATTGTAAGTCGTTTTCGGTGGTTTTTTATGCCTTTCAGGCTTTTTCCACCGAGCCAATACATTTTTTATATATATGGCTCAAAATTGTTGTTTTTCTTTCATTACATAACCCTCCTTCCAATTTAATAATTTAAGTTTTCAAAGTTTGTAGTTTATCAATCGATCAATAGAAATACTTGGACAATTTTTTGAAAATACACATTACTTCATCAGTTTTTAAAATTCAAATACTCACAACATTGTCAACACTTTTTTGTCTGCGAAATCGGTAAAATACTTGTTGTCTTATTTCCTTTAAAAGACAACATGTAATTGTTTATTTTGTTTTTAAATGTTATAAATTTTTTATGTTCATTTCTTCTTTCCTAACAGACGTAATTAAGATTTTTTATAATTCTAGTTTTATAGTAAAAATAGTTACATGATATAAATTTTAAAAACTTAGCCAATTTAAAAAAAAGAAGATATATTTATACATATTTTTCCTTATATTTTAACAACTAAATAATTACCACATCTGTTTTGGGTTATAAAAAATAATAGTTGCAAGATTTTTTTCAAAATTATCTGCTTTTACAGTTGTATTGTTGTTTAGTTTTAGTTTTGTTTTATACAAAAATGTACCTTTCTCTCACTCTCAGGGTGTGCACTGAAGACATATGATGCAAATCCCGTACATTTCCCGCAGACTTTTTCAAAATTATCGTACATATTATATCGGACCACAAAATATCATATGTTCCTATAACAATGATTGGGTTGAAGATTCAGACGTCTAGTCTGACGATTTTTTTTACTTTTATTGGAGTAAAAATATAAAAAAAAAAGTTTCCAAAGTTCCCAAACTCCAAAATTTTTATTTATTTATCTGCAGAAATTTACCCGGCGTTGCCCAGGATTTTACGAGATTTCATATAATTTAAAGGAATTTTAAAGAGACTTTAAAGAATTGCAAGATATTTTAGATGATTTTAAGGAATTTAAAAAGATTTGAGAAGATTTCAAAAATTATGTGGGGATTTAAAAAGATTTATAGTGATTTGAAGGAATTTCAAATGATAAAAAGACTTTAAAGGATTAAAAAAATTTCAAGGAATGCTAAAACATTTTGATTGATTTTAGGGGTTAAAGGGATTTTAAACGAGCTGAAATGAGTTATCGAAAGGTTTTTTTTTCAGAGATTTCATAAGATTTCAAGATATTTTAACAGAGTTTAACGAATTTGAAGGAATTTAAAGGGATTTCAAGATATTTCAAGAGATTTTAATGAACCCCAGGGGATTTTGAAATATTTTAAACGATTGTAAGACATTTACAGAAGATTTAAAACATTTTAATGAATTTTAAGTAATTTTAACGGATTTTAAGGGATTTCATTTGATTTCCTCCACATTAGAATCAAATCCTTCAAATTACTTCAAATCACTTAAAATGTCTTGAAAATCCTTCAACTCTCTTGAATTCTTTAGAAGTCCATTGAAATCCCTTATATTCACTTAACTTCACTTGAAATGTCTTAAAATCCTTTGAAATTTCTTAAAGTTCCTTAAAATCTGTTAAAATCCTTTAAGATGTTTTGAAATCTTGTGAAATTTATAGAAATCTCTGGAACATTATTTTCATAATTCCTTCAAACTCTTTTAAAAATCATTTTAAGTTTCTTAAAATCTCTTGAAATCCCTTAAAATTCCTTAAAGTTCCTTAAAATAAAATGAAATTCCTTAAAGTCATTTGAAATATCTTAAAATCCCGAGCAACACCGGGTAAATTTCTCTTAGTAAATAAATAAAAATAAAATGTTTTTATGGGAACTTTTTTTATATTCTTAACCCAATAAAAAAAAAGTTCATCAGACTAGACGGCGGAAACTTCAACCTAATATAAAAATGTAAACTCTTATAAACATAAAATATGAGAACGTCCGCATAAAAAGGGCCCTTATTGTCGAAATGGAGTTACATATAGGGCCGTATAGCCGGATGGATTCCCAACATTTTGAGCCAAAAATAAACACTTTATGTCAAAAAGCCTGTCCCCGGGGCACTTTTGAAGTTGGAAATTCATAAAACCACATTTCGAAAAAATCAAAGTTAAAGTTTAGGAAAACAAAAAATACACTTAGAGTCGGAAGTTAAACATGTTTTTAATGAAATCAAACAATAGTATCACAAACATTAAAAAATTGCAGCATTGATATTTTTATAGCATATAATAACAATAATAACGTTACTTTTATAATAACCGACGATAAGGGCCATTTTAACAAAATTTTTTTTTTTAAAGGTTCAACTTTTTTATTATGAAATTCGGTTCGGAATCGTATTCCTGGAAGAATTTTGAATAATTTAAAAAAATATAACTCTTTTACATTAAAAAATTAAAAAGTTATAAACTTTAAAATTTGAAATTTGAGAAAAAACGTTTGAAAAAATGTATTCTTACAGAAATATTTAAATGAAATAAATTAATTACAAATAGAGAGATCATTTTTAATCATTTTTATAGGGCGCATGAATATTCCCCAAATTTCAGTTGACATAAATTTCATTTCACCGAAAATGAAGTTACCTAAAAGCCATTGACCATAATTTTTATTGATCCTAATTTTTATTTAGTCTAATTTCTATTTACGCGAATAAGCATTTGACATAAATTTTATGTACCCGAATTGCTATTATATATAATTTTCATTTGTCAGAAATTTCATTTGCCATAATTTTTAAATGCTCTAATTTCCAATTAACCTAAATTTTATTTATCCGAAATTCCATTTATCATAATTTTTATTCAAGCTAAATTCCATTCGACCTAAATTTTACTTACCCGAAATTCCATTTGTCATAATTTCTATTTAGTCGAATTTCTATTTGTCATAATTTTTATTTGTCCTAATTTCTATATAAACTAATTTTTATGTGACCGAATTTCTATTTGCTATAATTTTTAATTACCCGAATTTTCATTTGTCATAATTTTTATTTACCCTAAATTTCATTCAACCTAATTTTCAATTACCCGAAATTCCATTTGTCAAAATTATTATTTACCCTAAATTTCATTCAACCTAATTTTCAATTACCCGAAATTCCATTTGTCATAATGTGCATGTAACAGAAATTTCATTTGCCCTAAACGATTTCCGGCCAGTTTTTATGGCGTTGTTTCTCATCTATGACAATTTGGTAATATCGGTAAGTTAGGAGAGGATGGCGCTATGTGTCCGTTCTGCGATGAGAAGTATGATAGGCGCGAAATTAAAAAAAAAAAAGAAATTACATATTGTTAAAACAAGTTATTTTGAGGGATTTTTAAATTTCTCAAAAATCTATTCTCAAATCATTGAAGCTTAATATAATGTTCTCTAACAAATAATAGGAATGCAGGAATAAGGTAAGTGATAAACATAACAAATAAATTAATATTAAAATTTATTAAATTGCGAAGTATTTTTCAACTTATTAAATACATTCAGTGATATGATGAATTATTTATTAGGAAATCGGCACAATTAGCAGTATATTTACTTAATATTCAGCTGAAATATAAGATAGGACTTTTTTTAAATAAGCAAAACTGAACTTATTTTCCCTATGTTTTCTATTTATTGATTACATTAACGTCATAAGTATTAAGTTTTTGAATATATTTATTTTACCTACAATTATTTCATCTGATAATAAATAATATGCTATAGTTTTTATTTTAGCGAAAAACTATTTGTTGGAAATTATACTATTTCTAATTTATATTTTTCATAATTATTAATGGTCCCAATCGTTGATTGTCATAATTCTTCATTTTCATAATTATCGTTTTCCATAAGTTTTGTTTTTCGAAAAACTATTTACCATAATTTTTATTACTCCTAATTTTCATTTTTCATAATTGTTAGTTTTCATGATTTTACATTTTCCTAATTTTTGTTTTACATAATTTTTATTTTTCCGAATAACTATTTGCCCCAATTGTATATTAAGTAAATATACATAAATAATTATGAATTTTTTTCTAAGATAAAGCGAGAAATTGTCTCATTCTTTATAATTACCATATTTTAAAAGGTAACACATAATAGGAATATACTGCTAATTGTGACGATTTCCTAATAAATAATTCATCATATCACTGAATGTATTTAATAAGTTGAAAAATACTTCGCAATTTAATAAATTTTAATATTAATTTATTTGTTATGTTTATCACTTACCTACCTTGAACGTAGATGTAACGTATATACTGTTTTATTTCACGTGGTAAAAACACGTTGAAACACGTAAAGAAAACATGTAGTGACTTGTAGTGCTTGGAACTGGCACCCAAATTGTTTTAAAACATCAGCTGATGTGTTTCAGGGGCAAAGCAACCCAAAATACACCGTTGGAAAACAGAATGCTGCACTTTTTACCACGACCGACAATAAGGGCCCTTTTCTTTTTTTTTGAAACTGAAAATACACCCACTTCCGGTTGCATTTGAGACATGAGTATGATGCCGATAGATTCAGTATGAGTCACAGTATCATCCCCCACACAAATCCGAAAATGGTCAATTTCGACCCTAAACTAGAAAAACGCAAATATCTCCTAAACTAAAATCGACAATAAGGGCCCTTTTCATGCGGACGTCCACATATACACATAATAACATTCTAAAATTAAAGTCTAAAAATAAAAATTTTTATAATTCTCTGTTCTTGCGCCCAATATTATAAAATTAATAAATATACAAAAACTCCTGTATACATAATTAAATCAGCCAAGGGAAATAAAAAATTCCCACATCAAATAAAAAATCCCGTACATTTCCCGCATCAATAAAATTCCCGTACAATTCCCACTTTTCACGCTTTTCCCACACGCTGGACACCCTGCACTCTGCGTACAATAAAAGATTTAAAATTTTTCGCGTCGCCTATAATGTCCAATTACTGACCAATGAGGGTATAAAACTTTAATTAACACGTTTCTAACCAATCTTACATTTAAACGTAGGTGACAATACATATTTAAGTAGTTTTGTACAATATACAGATTTAAATTTTTCCCGCGTCACCCGCGATCGACCGCCGAAGTTTTCCGACCAGCAATCGTGCATCTTCGAGTTTTCAGATTCAGAAGAGGGGAAGTCGGTTGCGCGCGCAACCACAGTCATGTGCTTCGACCCCTACTCATTTCACACGGGCATCGACCTGTAATTGTGTGCGCGTGGTCGTCGTTTCCAAACGGAAAAAATTTTGGTACGGCAGACGTGGCTACTAGCACACCAGCAGTGCCAAACCGTAGGATGAATCTTGTCTACTCGTTTGGCACGGCTCCTGTGCATTTTCGGGACATAAGACATCCTACCGCCGCGCAAGCGCTCTACTAACTGCCTGGCTCAGTCGCCGTCCATGTTTTTGTAACGATAGATGCGCCAATTTTATATTGCAGAGTTTAAACTATATTTGTGACTAGTTTTAAATATTGGGACCATTCTAAAGAAGTATTGAATGTAAGTATACAATTTTTATTTTTATTCTAAAGTTACTAAGTATCTGCATGTGTTATTTATAAATTCTTTAAGCTAAAAAAGTATTCTTTGAAGTAACATAACCTCTTCACGTGTAAAGTAAAAATACATTTTTGTTGAATTTTCTTTAATTTAATTTGTTTAAAGTTCCTCATAACCAAATATTTCTTTAGTTTATCAAGTGATTGATAAACATCATTATCAGATGAATGAATATTGTCTTCTGAAACTGGAAAAGACCAAAGATATGGAGGAAGAGTTTGAACCCATTCATTGTATAGAAGATATGGAAGTTGATTATGACTTATATGATAGTGAAGTTAATACTAACACCTTAAATAGTGTTGAAAATCGTGAAGAAAATCAATCCCTTTCTCATCTGTCTGTGTCACAGGCTTCGTTTCATAATAATACTTCACCCAATATCTTAACACAAACAGATGAGTTTGTTTTTAAACAAAATGAGTTATTTGATTTTTTGAATTCCTGCTTACAAGGCCAGATGATTTTGGGCAAATATAAGAAAAAAAAAGTACTCGACTATGCTAAATTAAAAGATTTAATCATTTATAAGAAAATTAGTGAAGATCCATTGAATTATAAGTAAGTTCAATGCAAAATCCTTCTTGTATACATGATAAGGAAGACGATTTCAATTTTTTGTTCTCAGTTTTATTACGGTAAAATGAAAAAAAAGGTATCTCATCCTTTTTGCAAAATAGATACCGTAATAAATCTCTAAATAAATTTTTATGTGAATTCAGTTCTAATGAATCACTTTTTTAGATAATAGTAAAAAAATTGCTTTATTTTAAACTAAATCGCCTTCCATAAATATATAACAAATTAAATTCAAGAAAAAATTGAAAGTAATAATTAATTCAAATATTTTCTTCAGAATAAAATCCAAGGAATTCATTAAATTACGTGATCAGAAACATGAGTTATTTCCTACGGTGGATCCAGACTTCTTTTTTGTAACAAGCTCTGAAAATAAGGAAAACGAGTCTATTTGTGCTAGAGGATCTTTGTACAATCACTATAGAATAGTAAGGAAAGACTTACAGGACGCGGGAATCTTAACATCAGAACATAAAATTGTTGAATGCTCCAATAGTTTACAGAGTAAGAAATAAACATTTCACTGATATTTTTTTTCAAATTAAATCAATTTTATTGAAATATTTTCTAATAATTCTTTGTAGGTGTTAACAATTTCGCTTCCTTAACTGATAAAAATCGTAAATCATACACGTTAGCAGACATTTTCAAAGATTGGGAGAGCACCTTTGAAGACCGCATGATTTTACTACAAAAAAGAGAAAAAAAGAATAAAACGGTTTGTTTAGAAACGTATTTTCGAAGCTTCCCATGCTTGAGTTCTCCGCTTGCCATCATATTGGTTAGAAATCTTTTTTCTTGTTCGACATTTTATATAATGATTTTTATACTAAACGGAATTTTCGACCTTTTGAATAATTAACATGAAAAAAATTTTCTGCAGCTTGAACAAAATTTCAAGAAGCTTATTTTGGATCTCACGAAAAATAACTCAAATTTGATCACAGAAGCTCCGGATTATACTTCACTTTTTTGTAGAAAATGGCCCACCCTAGCGAAAAAAATCGTTTTGCATTGCAAAAGTAGTAAAGCTTCGGAAGTTAAGCGATTTATAGAGCTTCACGAAGACTTGATTGCTTCAGGTGTGATTATTACTTTATTCTCATATGTGTTCTTATTTTAATTTTCCAAGCATTTAAAAATATTCGATATTACTGGTGATGTACAATTAAATTATTTTCCAGGTACCAACGACAGCATCCTAGCATTGCTCTTATTACCCTTAATTATTAAAGCCGTGAAGAAAATGACAGTTGAAGAAGACCAAAAAAAAGTGAAGTCACTTTAAAAAAGCTGGATATTGCAAAATGCTTTATTTTGCACATTGAGGTAAAAGAATATCCGAAGCTATTTGTTACAGTAATAAACTAATAAGTAAAGTGATACTTCTTGCGTTAATAATAATAATAATAATAATAATAATAAAAATTATAGCAATGATAATTTGACCACAAAACAATAATATTCATATCAACAGACGTATCTTTTGAACTCCTTTTTTCTTTGCAGGATTCCAAAAATCTAAATAGTGAGCAAGACGAATTCGAGACTTGGCTTAGAAGCCTAGGACAAGAAATTCATCCTTATGTAATTATTTTTGGAAAACTGGAGAGCCCTCAAATTTTCTTGGTTGTAAATAGTGAAAAATATGTTTTCGAAGATCCAGTAAAGGCTGTGGAAAGTTGTTTTAAATGCCTGACAGCACTTAACTCGTTCCCCTTCCCATGTGACTTTGTTTGGTCGTTCATCAAGAAGGCAGTGTATGGCCTGCCTAAAAAAATTAGTACGTGGGTGCACAAATTCATTACGGACATTAACAAGCACTGATTTTTTACATTTGTAATTAGTTCTTCTAGTCATATTGAAAATAGTCATAGAAAACCAATGTAAATAATAAGAAAATACAGTATTCAAAAATGGATATAGTGTCTCTCATAAACCGCGTGTTAACGTTCATTTTAGCACTTTACGGTGACCCAAATTTACCAAGAAAAATAGTTGACGATGTGGTAAGTTTCATTCATGATTTTGTGCGGAAATTTTTTGTTCCATCGCTAAAGAATGATATTTTAATTATATTGAAAAATGCGAAAATTGAATATTCTACATTGAAAGAATTTGAACGTTGTTTTGATAAATATTCTACTATATTTGAAAATGTAGACACGGAAGCAAAACGGTTTCAGTTTTTGAGAAAAAAGGGTTTTATCGATTTTAAAGAATTTATAGTTGGAACAGGTTTCACGGAAAGGATTGTTGGTAATGAAACGGTACTTGTACCAGATAATTTGTACGGCGTATGCATTCCATTACGTGAAAGTCTGAAAGTTTTTATGGAAATACCCGGGTTATTCGATCAAATAATAGAGTACATAAAAAATTGAGTCAAGAATCGCACATCATAACAAATATTATTCAAGCTGACGTATAGAAAAATAAATATTTAGAAAAATTAAAAAATGATATTGTTCTTCCTTTATACATCTTTTTCGATGATTTAGAAGTCGGTAATCCGTTAGGTAGTCATGCTGGGACTAACAAATTTGGAGCTGTTTATGCACAAACTGCTTGTCTTCCGCCTCACATAGCTTTCCGGTTACACAGTATTCTTTTTTCAACTCTCGTACGTTCAGCAAACAAAAAAATCAGTAACAATGAGACCGTTTTTAAAAAATCAATTGACGAATTAAATTTTTTAAATACTGAAGGAATTTTAATTAACGTTAAGGGTGTTATGAAACTTGTTAAATTTCAATTAGTATTGGTTTTAGGAGAAAATTTAGGTTTAAATGGAGTATTTGGCTTTGTTGAATCCTTCAGAACAAACAACTTTCGTAGAATATGCAAATGCACTTGTTACGTCGTAACAATTGTAGTGTGAATGAGACTGTATGTTTGGTTTTAAGCACGAAAATCTATAATCCGAATCTA
>JAUESH010000039.1:18966919-18977912 GCA_032275165.1 Synergus magnus
TATCTCTTTTACTCTCACAGACATTTCTTAACGTTGGTCGGTCGACGACCGAAATACAAAAGGTGTAAATGCGCCTTCAAAGTAATTATAATGGCATCATACAGAGTTGGGAATTGACGCGTTATAATATTTTTTTGCTTTGGAGGTTTTTTCACGAAATCTTGATTTTTTAATAAAAAAAATGTATATTTATTCAATCGAAAATAGAGAGAAGGCTTCGTTGAACATTACTGAACATGCATATGAAGTGGGGTTCTACGTATAATACGTAATTAACATACTTATGTAAATTACGTATTATACGTAAAAAATCCTCGAGTTACACGTAACTGAACAACCCTGTTTCGAATAGCGAGTTCGAAGTTCGATCTCCTTAATGTTTCTCTGAGTTCCACGCTCTACACTTTTGGTGAATTTTGGCTTTTGGAATCGGAATGTAGTACCGTGTAGTACGTTTGGTACATTTCTTCTGGTACAAGAAGTCCTTATTATAGTAAAATAAAATAAGTTTCAGTTTACTAACTACTCGTCTAGCTTTAATCAAACATTCTGAAAACGTGACAATTTTTTGAGATGTAAAAGGTGGATTCACCTTTTGCCGCGTCAACAAATTTGCGATTTTGCTTCCGTCGAGTCAGTCAGGCGATAACCGATGTGAGTGAATCGTTTCCCGATTTTTTCATTCTTACCTTTGACTACTTTGAGATTTTGATTAGAATGGAGACAACCGAGGAAAACAGTTTAAATGATATCGTTGAGTCAGGCGTGGAAAATGTTGATAAATCGAAAACAACGGATCACGACGACGAGATTATCGTTCAGCGTGTGATTCGAGCCCGAGACATCCAGGAGGAAGAAGGCGAAGACATCAACGATGAGGATTTCATGAAGGAAATGGACGTTGTTGATGCCTGGGAAGGTGACGAAGAAAGATTAAAAGAAGATTTGAAACGCAAAAATCGTCCAAGGGACGAAGAATTTCGACTCAGTTCTAGGTAGCAGGACCTTTTTAAAAATTTCATTTTCAGTACTAGCTGTCAGCTTAATTGATTTATTTATTCGCAATTAAAATGATGAACAACTTTTAAGGGTGTTGATTTTAAGTTCTTCAAAATTCGATTTCATTAGGTGACTTAACAGATATTATAAATAGAAATTTTTTTCCTCTGTAGTGATTATAAGTATGTATACAGAGCGAAAAATTTCTTCTTTTAATACTTTTTACATAAAGTGAAACGATTGAATTTTAAGGTTAAATTTCGAATTCTTCGATTTGCGCAAAAATTATTCAAAAATAGCGTTTTTTCGCTCTATAGTCAAACTTCTATTTCAAAAAAATATAGAGCTATAGAGCGAAAAAATATCTAGTTACAATTTTTATCCTATCATAAAAAAGAGGTTGCGATTGCTACATTTTTTCATCGCCTATTAGTGGTTGGATTTGTATTCGTTGCTGTACTTTAAAATCGAGATCAGAGCTGCTAACTACTTTTAAAGAATTTTCAAGGAATTTCAAAAAAATTCACAAGAGTTTCAAGATTTTCAAGTAATTTAAAATCTCTTGAAATCATTTAAAATGTATTTATACTTTTAAAATCTTTTGACATTCTTTTAAAATTCGTTAAAATCAATTGCCAGCTCTGATCTCAATCTAAAGTATAGGCGGCGAATATAAATCCAACCAATAGGTGAAGAAAGAATGTAGTTTCAGATTTGGAGATTGCGAGAATTTATTTTCGATATAAATTCACAGCTTGAATGATTCAACTTAAAATTCCTCAATTTAAATCCCAATTATTAGAAATGATCCAATTATCAATTTTTATTCCTAAAACATTGTCGACCTTTCATTAATTGAACTGTTTTTCTACCGGATTACAATAACCCATTTTATCGAAAATCCAGAAAAATTCCTCGCAGTTTTAAGAGTGTGTGAGCCGTTTATATGATTGAATTGAAAGATGAATCTTTGTTATAAATGAAAAATCGACTAAAATTTAAAGCTACCTTGAAATTCACTTCAAGTTTTTATTGATTTCAGGATGAGTTTAATTTTCTAATAATATTAAACTTAAAATATAATTAAAAAAACTTTATCACTTTTGTTCAACATGTACGCACTATTTGTGAATTTATTGCTGTAAACTTAAAAATTGAAAAATCTAAAATAGGATTTGTGTGATGAATGTATGATACTTGAACTTATTTGTGTTATAGTCATATACACCCTTATCAACACTATTTAACATCAAAAAGAAGAAATAAAAGTTTAATAGGTCGTATTGGTAAATTAAAAATCTTATAAGAATCTTTAACATTGCTCTAGACTTGTAGGAAGTTGTGAAAAATGAATCTTGTCTCTCCGTAGCTTAGTGGGTAGAGCACCAGACCGGAAATCTGAAGACCTGAATTCGTTTCCCAATGGGACTAGAGAGAATTTTTTCACAACATGAAAAATCAATATTTAAAAAAATATTGAAAAGAAAAATCAGTAGCATAAAAAATATAACATCAATTATATTCATCTTTGTTTTAGTTTGATTATGATTTCGGCTAAAGTCGACTTTGACTTTTCTTTCCCTGGTTGTAGTATCGAACGTAAAACCTTGATTTTATAAGAATCTATATTTTTATAAGAATGTATATGTTTTTTATCGGAGAATTCCGTCATTTTGAAAGAGAATGAAGACAAACGTACTTATAGGGAACGACGAAGACTTGAGAGAAGAGCAGAGAGTCGAGAGAGGGAGAGAGTCAGGCGAGAGAAGAGAAAACGAGAGCCAGCCCGTCGCGACCCTTCCAAGAGCAACAAGGACATCGAGCGAGACAAAATTCGGGCTAAGCGAGACTCTGAGAGTAAACTCTTGGCAGAGAAGGAAAGAGCGATCAAGCACATTTTGGATTCGGACGAGGTAGTGCCTCCAGGAACAGAAGAGGATGCCATCGAGAGTATAGTGGAAAAGCAATCTCAACAAGAATTATCTCAGCGACGTAAGAGTTTGGAACGGTACAAACTCAGCCCCTCCAGACGCAGAAGAGTAAGTCCTTATCGAAGAAGAAGTCCTTTGAGAAGAAGCCCGTTCCAGATGAGTCCTGACAGAAGAAGAAGCCCTAATCATCGCAGGAGTCCACTCGTCATTAGTCCTGATCGTCGCAGAAGTCCTGATCGACGTAAGAGGACCAGTTGGGACCGAAGGAGCAGCACTGAAAGGAGATGGAGCATTGAGAGACAAAAACGGCGACTAGACCAACGCGAGCGGTAAGCATGAGTTTAACAGACATGGGTGGCACTACATGAACTGCCGGACTCGGAAATTTTGATAGCAGTCCCCTTCCTCCCCCCCAAAAAAAAAAAAATTTATTCATATAAGCATACTAGCAGAAGTTTACCCGCTGTTGCTTGGAGTTTTAAAAGATTTCACGGGACTTTATGGAGTTTCAAGGGATTTTAAAAGTATTTTAAGGGATTTCATAGAGACTTTGATGGATTTTAGGAGGTTTTAAGTGATTTTAGGGAGTTTATAGGAATTTTAAAGAGACTTTAAAGGATTTCCACAACAATATTTAAAATCCTTTACAGAATTTTGTTTTAATGTATTAAAATTCCAGAAAGTCTTTTAAAAATCTGTTCAAAACGCTTAAAACTCCACGAAAACCTTCGAAAGTTTTCAAAATTCGTAAAACTCTTGAAACTCATTAAAATTCTACGACAAACATTAAATTTCCTTGATATCTGTTAAATAAACTATAAAAGCCATAGAATATGGCAAAAATAACATAGTTATCATAAAGATCAAACTGAAAAATGTACAAATAAACTGTTACATTGACAAAAACAAATGCAAGTTAAAGACACGCGATAGGCCAGTTAAACAGAGGAGCTTCAATGTGGTTAAGACAAGCAGAAATAATACTTTGATATTATTAATTAATATTAATAATAATGAATAATAATAAAGTGTCCTATATATAAGGATGACCTCCTATAATAATTCTTGAGCTTTAATTGATGTAATGAACACAGAACTTAATGGTTCAGAACTTAATGTAGTATCAAACTTTTTAGTAGTTACTAATCCGTAAAAGTTTAGAGAAAACAACATTTGAAAGGATGCTTCAGTGACAAAATATTTTCTTAGCGAGCTGAAGTTGTCGAGCCGAAGGAGTCGATCTCGTGATCGTCACCGGAGTCCCAGCACCGAGCGACGTAAGAGATATAGCCGATCACCTCGACGCCGAAGCATCAGTCGCAGCAGATCCCCTGACCGACGCAGAAAACGCTCTCCATTCATCAACGAAATTGCGAGACAATTAAGAAATGAAATGGAAGTTGCGTCTACCTTAAACAGATACACGGGACCTACTCCGGTAAATGTGCCATCCTTTCAGTCTCAACCTCAACCTAGACCAGCGCTCTTGCCAAATCCGAATTTTCCACAACAGGGATCAGTGATGGCTGGGCCACCAGTGATGACAGGACCACCCATTGGGCCGCCGGGAATGCAGGGAATAAACACACCACCAGGAATTCAGGGACCAGGTGGACCACCGCGGATGTCAGGACCGCCTTTCATGAATTTTGATCCGCGACCGCCGAGACCAATGATGAACTTCGAACAGATGCCAGTGCATTTGCGTCCAACCGATTTCGCACCAGGTCCGGCGATGTATGGACAACTGAATCCTGCACTTGGTTCCGGACCAGTTCCAGTTCCGGTTCCTGTGCCTGTCCCGGGACCATCATCCGGTCCCTCTATTTTAGGTCTGCCGAGTCTCCCTCTGTCTGTTCCATCTCCACAACCCGTTCCTGCTCCAGGACCTCTTGACCAACCTTCAGCAATGTACAATCAGTCACGTCTGCCAGTGCCTCAGATATCTCCAAAACACAAGTCGATGGAAGCCAACAGGATTATGAACCATCCTTCACAGCAATCGGGCTACCACGATCGCAGGCCATCATCGCCTTACAACATTCACGAGGTGACCCGCGATGAACGTCTGAAAACACCAGAACCACCGGTTATCTCAGATTCTAAAGTAATAGTTTTTACGGTTAACTGAAGTTTGTTAGTTCTTAGTTTTCATGATCGAATATCTTAATCACACTGCCTTTTTAACCTTACAGCGCTTTGAAAAAACCAGCTTGTCCAGTCTTTTGGAAGCATCAGTCTCCTCTAAAGGTTCGAGAAGTACTATAAGTTCAGTCATCACAAGTTGTCACCTACTCAGATTTTTTCTACCATTTTAAATTTGTTCACCTGTTTGACCTATTTCAACCTATTTTGGGGATTTGTCATCTTAAATTTTGTTGAATTTACCTTAAATTTGACTGAATCCGTCTTGATTTGTATACAGTCCTTTTGATTTCTTTAGAATTCTTTTAGATTCTTTTGACTTCTTTTCAATTCTTCTGATTTCTTTGAATTCCTCCTGAATTCTGAATTAAAATTTTTTTATGTTGAATTTGAGAAAAAAACATCACCTTTTCACCTTTCTTTAATGACAATAGATATTGTGATGACTGTAATTTCGTTTTTTGTAAATCAATGATTTTTGCTGTTTATTCTCTTTGAACACGATAATAATGCTTTTTTTTTTCTTCAGATCCTAAGAATTCTTCCGTCTTATATCCAGGTGAGTAGACTTCTTTTTTATTACACTGAAAGATTTTTTATAGGAAGAATTAGTAAAGCTACAACGAGATTTTAAAGACTTTAAAGAATTCAAAAACATTTTTTATATCTTTATATATTATTTGAAAATCTTGAAACTCTTTTGAAATTCCTTAATAATTCCTTAATGTCACCTGAAGTCTTTTGAAATTCTTTAAGATGCTTTAAACCTTTGAAATCTCTTTTGAAAGTCCTTAAATAATTAATCCTAACATTTGAATAAAATAACACTTATTAATAATTTGCAGATGATGCATACCAGGTTTTAAATATAATAAAATTAAAGTAATTAAAAGCATCCTTGAGGATAAAACTGTAAGAAAAAAGAATTTAAAACTAATATGGTAAAACTTAAAAATCGTGATAAAACCATAAATTGAACAAATCCCGATTAAAGTTTAATTTTGGACAATAATTTTTGAAACATTAATACGAAACGCTATTCTAAAAATTTATCCTATAAACTAAACGAATAACAATCTAAATAAATTAAAATTGTATTAATTCATGTATTTTTAATTGTGACCTAATTGGTGTACATAAGTAATCTAATAATTCAAATCCGGCGCAATAATATGTTTATCTTTGTAATATTGTTCTCGCTTAAAGTTACAAGAATATATTTTCTTTCGGAAATAGGATTCCGGCCGGAGATTCTTCGACATTGTGAGTACGCCTTGCGCGATTTGCCACCAGAAGATCCACGCTTGAAGATGAAGGGTAGATTTTTCTTCGATCCGAGCAAGGAACTCACTCCAAACGAAACCGCCGAGGAAGCTTCGAATTCGATTCTTCTTCGGAAGGGTAAAAATAAAATTGATTGGGTGGACTTGGAGGAGCAACCTCCGCCAGCATCCAAGTTACCAGTACAAATGCACCAGAAAATCTGCCAAACCGAAGAGTTGGAAACAGCTTCAATGGGGGTTCAAGCGACCGTCAGTTTCGCCCACATCGGTACTCAAGTCTATCCTACGGACTTGCAGCAACCTTTCACACAACAGGAAAAAAGGCCAGTGGCAGATCGTTTAGACTGGAACGTTCGGGAGACTTATGACTACACAAACAAAATGCGAGATACGGAAGACTTGAGGTGGAGCCTAAATAGTTCTCAGAAGCGCCCCTGGGGTCGAGCGATTTCTCCAGAAAGACCTCTTCGACCAATGAACGAACACCTCGGACCAGGTTCTGGTCTGAGCTCAGGTATAAGTCTAGGTCCATCTATGGAACATCCGAGAGGCTTAAACTTAGAACCACCTCTAAGAGAGAGAGATCCCTTCCCGGGTAACAGAGGAGGCCCTATTTTGGATCACATTCGACCTGGGAACTATGCTTCTAATTTTTCCCGCAACTTAGAAAACTTCCGCGATGAGAGGGGAAGTTTCCGTGACGAGAGAGATAACTTCCATGAAGAGATGGATGATCCAATTCGAGGCGAAAGCCCCATCCCTCTTGATGATCCCTCCGATGACCTGGACATGGATCAAGGAGGCTTTTCTAGAGATCCAGTTGGACCAAGCAAGGCGGCGCTCTTCTTCAAATCACGTGCTCCACGGGATGTACCGATGGGAGCACGACCACCCGGACGTGGAAATTTTCGCGGTAAATACTGGTAAAGCTTTAGACAATTTTCTTCGTTTTTTGGGCATAATGTCAGGAATCTTCAGAAGTCTCTCGTTTATAGCTTTACTCGGAAAACTGCCCCGTACTCTGTTTAGTTAAACAGTCGACTCTTGACTTACTGCACACTAGCTGAATTCGAAAAACTAACTTAACGCACACTTTTTTAAGTCACGCTTCTTGTTCAAGAACGAGTGAGTCGCAAATATTGTCGGGTGTCCGAATGTTCGGTGACTAAACAAAAGACCCTTGGTGGGGGGTGTGTGGTAACTCAAAGTGTTCCTTGAGGAAGGTGTGCGGTAAGGCAGAGTCGCGAAATCTTTGTTTTTGATCCATGACTTTTAACCTTGTTAATAGATTCTGATTCTGAACCAAAGATTGTGATGCTTTGGCAGTCGCAAGATAGTTCAGTAGAAATATGGAGAAAAATGTTTTTTTCTTCGATATACACTGTTTGGAAAGGTAGTAAGAAAAGTACTATTATACAACGACTTATACGTGTTTCTACTGAAATAATAGCTTTGAGTTTAGTATCATGACTTACAAGCCGTGAGCTGTCTTAAACTCGTACTTTTTCCATCTTTCTTACTGGAAATACCAGATAAGATGTTAGTTAACTTGGAGCAATCTCGCTACTGCTTCTATTACCAAACTGTATAAACTTTTAGCTTGATATGTTTGTCACTTCTATAGATATTTGTATACATACTTTAATGTAGGGTATAAACTCCATTTTGTAACAATCTAAGTTGAAGAAAGTGGCAACTTTCAAGCTGTAACGGAAAATTGCCCTGAAATGAGTTGTATTGCACAACAGAAATATGTCGCAGATAGCGCTACCTATTTCTTTTTCTGTGGATGATCTTTTGGTCAGCAACAGACTTTAAAGCAAAAAAATGAATATTTCCTGTTTAGAGTTTGGATATTTCGTCTGGTGTGTTGCAGTTCGGTTGTTTGCCTCTATTAGCTAGCAACTTTTTGATTTATACGCATCGTAATTTGAGTTAAGGGTGTTAGATCCAAACAAAATTTCCTCAAAATTCGATTTGTTCAGTTTCACTCAACAAATATTATAATTAGCTATTAAATATTTCTTTCATTTCTTGTAATACATACTCATTTCCCAAATGTAAGTATGTGTACAGAGTGAAAAAATATGTACCTTTAGTACTTTTTGCATAAAATGAAACGATTGAATTTTGAGTTAGAACTTGAGTCTAACACCCCTAAGAGAATTATAAATTAAATAAATATAAATTCAAGAAAAATATTAATGAATTAGAAGTTATACCAATTATTAATCTTAAATATATCAAACTATAAAAAATAAATATATTAAAATTTAAAATTAGTAATAGAAATAAATTTTATTTCATTGTTCTATGCACGATTGAAAGTATAAATATTATTAATATTTGTACTGTATGTTCAAAGTGATTTTTTTCCAATTGATTTGTAACTTCTAAGCGTTATTATAATAACGCTTCGTATTAAAGTTCACGTAATTCATCATTTTGTTTAGTTGCGTTTACTTTTAATATTGTTCTCGCCGTGTATCACATTATGTAAAAGTATAAAATATACACCTGTCTGTATAATTTTCCAAAGAAACTTTTCTAATTTTTTTCACATCAGCAGAACTTGCATTTTTTTTTAACTGAAAATATTTACTAGACAAAATATCGAATGACCCTAACTTTGTTACGAATCTTCAAATCCCTTGAAAGCGCCCAAAATCTTAAAAATTATATGGAATCCAAATTTCAATATTGACCAACCCCTTGATAATTAAAAGATTTATATTATAAAAATAAATTGTTACCAATTTGGGAGGGGGGGAGACGTAAAATACTACCGGTGATAACGAAGGGTTTAGGGGTCAATCGTCGTAACATTACAAAGGAAGTTAACGTTTTATAAAAACCTAATTTCTAAAAATAAATATTGATAGCGTTTACTTCGTTATCAGATGATAAATTTTAAACACGTTGGTAAGCAAACTCGTTAGAAACGCTAAAAAAAAGTAAATAATGGTATCGTAAAATTAAAAGAGATTGGAGTTCTTCGAATTTTTTTCGAGTTCTTTTATATCACGATTTTATTAACAACAGATGTTACTAGACTGAAAGAAAAATACATAATAAAGCTAACAATACGATTTGAGTACAATGGTATATCACCGCCTTTCAACTATATTAAATCTTCACGGCATGTTATAAATGATCTGTAAATTATGTGTAAAACCTATATCTAAGTATAATAAGAAATAAACTTATATATAAACATAACAAGTTTTAAGCATATTTAACTAGTCATCGGCGGCATGAGTTCCATTCCTTTGCATTCCAAAGCGATTTTCACTCCCAATGCAAATAATCCGACGCTCTTGATTAGACACCTGCAATATTAAATGCAAAAATGGTACAACAATTTGAATATTTGTGTCTAAGCGACTTATTTTGTCATCACTTATTTTGAATGGGGGGGGAGGGGGCAAGAAAGGAAAATATTTAGGATTCCAAGTGGTTTCCCATGTAAGTTTTTTCAATTGGGACAATTAATATAATACAAAATTATTTTCATATGCCTTGAATTTTAAATTTGCTGAAACTTAAAATCGAAAAGTTAAGAGTTCTAGTGAATTGCCCATGTGCCTACAAGTATCTCCGGCATTAAAAATATAGGTTAGAATTTCATTATAAATAAGTATACTACAAATAATCAATAATTAACTCTATAAATAGACTTATTAAAAATAAAAATCGCCTTTTAATGTTATTATTAACAATGGAATAGGGCAGATAGTTTCCAAGGTAAGGTTATGTTTAAAAAAACAAGTTCCAGAAAAAATTGCTATTATGAGATAGAAATAAATCATTACCATTTAAAAGAGTCTTCGTAAACACTTTTAAAAACATCTTTGACACTTGCCATCTTCGCAAACCACTTTTTTTCAAAAATAATATGAACGAAATTAGTTCCAACGATGCGGGATCTTGAACGAAATCACACGCAATCACACGAAACGAAACAAGGCGGACGCAAGGCATTCAATGTGTGTGAAAGCAACCTTGATTTTTCTGCCAAAGTCCTTAGTCAATTCGAGGTTATCTTAAAATTATCAGGGTTGCGAACCTTAGGTAAATTGAGCTATGCAATTTGACGTCAAGATTTGGCTACGAAAAATGTATGGGAAGCATTGGAAAATTGATAAAAAAAATTTTTCATTGTAAAAATAAGTCATAAATTTATTAATAATTATATTTTTTAAATGTAAAATTCATCCCTGTTGAGGCTGGCGTCCCATGATTGCGTTTTGCATTGCGTCATAATGAGAGTAAAAAGGACAAAAGTATACTTCTGTCTCTTTTTCTCTCATTATGACGCAACGCAAAACGCAATCATGGAATTCCACCCTGATGCGTTGATGCTGCTAGTCTAGAGTCTAGATCTAGTGTACCGTTCTATATTCTTTTCTATATTCAATGCTCTAACTCGAAGTTCGATATTCGATTCTTTTCATGGCGCCTTCACACCTTTTGTATTTCGGTCGTCGACCGAACATTAGTCTGTGAGAGTAAAAGAGATAGAGAATGAAAAATTGGACAAAAAGAACTCTCTATCTCTTTTATGGTGCATTTATACCTCTGCCTGCCCGACCGGTGCAGGCGGACAATTGTCCGAGGCTATTTATACGACCGATT
>JAUESH010000039.1:18978012-19028215 GCA_032275165.1 Synergus magnus
GAGTTTTTACCTGAATCTACGGTGCGATTCTGTGCCGCCCAGACCCGAAGCCGGCACAGAATCGGCAGTTGAGTGTACTCAATAAACAGAAAAGAGGAAAAAATTTGACGTCAAATTAACCGATTGAAGTAGTATTAGGCTTCCTCACTGTGCTTTGTACAAATATTGTAAATTTAGATAAGACGGTTCAGACGAAGGTAAATAAGACTGCTGGTGAAAAAAGTAATAAAAGCAGAAAAAACACTTTCTGAAGTTCCTGATATTCTATAAAAATCAGCTACTTACATTTATAAAAAATGCGACTTATTTTTGGCATATTTTTCTCAACGCTAGCAGTTATTCTTAATTGCACTGGTAAGTATTTATAAACCATTAAATAATGGATTAGAATGTTTCACTGCTTTTCGATTAATCCAGTTTTTTATCATGAATGGAATTATTATTCAAGTTTTAATAATTAAAGGTTCTTAACAGTAAGTATTCTTTATCGTATTTACTAATTCCTATAATTCATATTTTGGTAACTCAAAATCATGCATCAATTTCAATTTTTTTTACAGAATTGAGTTCACAGCGAATACAAGAAAAACTAGTGTCAGGGCATATTTTACCACACAATGAACTTCCTGATCCTTTTTACTACGATTCGAATGGTCGGATTCGCGTACACGGATTACCTAACGCTGAACCAATCATAAGGAACAATTTTTTGATTGGATTTTGGAATGGCGAAGATTTTTTCGGAATAATTCAAGAGAACCATCTGTTTGTGATAAATTTACGAGACCACCGTGCTATACAACAGACTCATGCACAAGTTTTCACACTTTTACATGGCCATCCTCCCCCTTAATTTATTTACATGTACAATTTGGTACTTCATCGAGTCCGCCACTACCAAGAAATAATCAATTCGAATAAAGAAAAGTGTAAAACTATACATTAAAAATTTGCATTGTTTGTGATTGTCGTTTCTCGCTTGTCAACAAATTCTTCTCAATTTTTTAGGCAACCTAACACTAAAAATAGAGTAAATTCTTCCCAAATTTAAAGATGTTTTTTTTATGTCTTTTGTTTAAAAAAAAGGCTAAAGGCATTTTTTTGGATAATTTTAAAAACTATAAAATTCTTATTGTAAACTTCTTCCATACTTCGTTTCGTTTGAATAAAAAATTTGAGCTTTCGAAAAGGTTTAAAATTAAATCAAATAGGAATGTGGTAAATGAAAAAACACAGTGGATTAATTACTTAAGCATTTCTTCAATTAAAAAAATCGCAGTACAACTGCGAAAATAACACTTAACTTGAGTTCAATAACATTAGGAAATATTTCACAATCTTAGAGTTTCTGATAGTTTTGAAATAACTACAACAAGGCCTGGATAAAATATTTCAATTTGAAAATATCACAAATCTGGAAGTATTCAAATTTGAGAATGCTTTCCATCAGAACGTTTTCAAATTATTACTCTCTTAAGGCTGTTGGTTCCAAATTTTAACCACAAAATTCGATCTCTTCATTTTAATTAATAAATATTATAGTTAGATATTTCTTTGCTCTGTTTGCATATTTCTATTTAAAATATGAATAAAGCTATAAGGCGAAAAAATATCTAATTATACTATTTTTTGAGTTAAATGAGGAAATCGAATTTTAAGGTTGGAAGTTGGTTTCACCACCCTTAATTAAATCAAGACAAGTTGTAAAGCCCTTCCTCAGTGAATACATTTGAAATAATTCACAGCTGTAGTACATCATTTTCTAGAATTTGTGTCCTATTACTGCTTATCTGTTTTTTCATTATAATTTTTTTTTTCTCATCGACTACTCTTCGGGCCTAAATAACGATGCGGGGATTCTCTGTGACGCCTCCGTGAGTTCTGTCTACTTTTTTCTCTGTCTTCACGATCCCTGTCATTTTCATTTTCAATTTCAATGTCTTTGTGGTCTCGATTCCTTCGATCTCTAGTTGTGGCTTGATTTCGAGGACTACGTCCTGGACTAGGTGAAGTCGAATCCGACGAATTGGAATCCGATGTATGACCTCCCTCATAACGATGCCGTCTTTCTCGCTGCCTAAAGAGACGGAAAAAATAAATGATTCAATATTTTTTTGCTAAAACTAGACAATTTACCTCCGTCTGCATGAAACAGAGGTAAATGGCCTAGTTTTAGCCAAAAATATTTATTATTGCGAGCGTAAAGTTGGGGAAACTAAATTACTCTTATGGTAAAGTATCACGTGTGCCTCAATACTGATTATGTTTCCATTACATTAATTTACTTACTTTCTACGAAGCTTCAGCGACATCTCTCTAATCTCATCTTCACGATCTTGTCTCTGTTGCTCCATTTTCTCATTTCGCAGCTGCTCAGCTTTTTTGTCAGCTTTATCTATAAAGCAAGATAAAAATTAAAGATTTTTATTTATAAAAGTAATTGCTTTTCAAGTAGAAATAAATTAAAAAAAAAAATCAAAATTTTATTCTTACATTGCCTATTGAGCAAGGCCTGCATTTTCTTCTTAAGCCGCTCCTGGGGTGTTATTTTTATCGACTGAAATAAGAAACTTTTAAACATTCTAGGTTGTGATTTGACACAAAAAAATAGTTTTTTATTTACAGAGAACGAACTTTAGGAAATAAACTTAATTACTACGAAACTAAAAATTACTTTTGGAAATATTGAGTCAAAAAATGTTCCATTTACCACTCATTAAATTATTTTTGGTTTCTTTGACAATGCTGTTAATTTTACATAATGAATCATTATCTCCATTAATGACTTTTTTCTGATTTGTTCTCTGCATCCAAAAACATATGAAAAATTCATGCGCAGAACAAACCGAATTAATAATGAATAGGAGGGTACAAAAATGAGTATTGCAGATATAAATTTAAAACTTTTCGAAAAATCCAGTCTAATTCTTATCGTTAACCATTTTGACCACATGTTTTTACCGAAAAAATAGTTACAAAAAATGCCCATTCCCAAAAAAAAAAAAAAAATTACCGAAAATTATTATTAATAAAAATACAAAATTCTCGAAACTTCAAATTTCTGAAAATATAAAATACCCTAATTTTCAAATTTTCGAAAATGTTGAACAAAAAATATATATTTGTTTTTAATTTAAGAACTCTGAAAATTAGGGTATTTTATAATTTATTTCGGAAATTAAAAATTTCCAGAATTTAAAATTTAAGAAATTTTCTAATAAATTCTTGAAAACAATTCACTTTAGAAAAAGTAAAATAAGAACCTATGATTGATAAATTTAACTTTTCATTGCATGAAAATATATGAGTTGATGGTGCGAGAACTAGTTAAATATATGTATATATAGCATTTTATCAGGGCTTAAATATATAAAAACTACAAAAAAAAGTTTCGAATCTGAATAATTGAATTCAATGTAATATAAGAATTTATAAGTCCTATCGTGAAAAAACCATCAAGTGAGATTACATCGAAAACCTTCGTTAAAGATTAATTAACTTTTTTGATACCCCCAGTTTTATAATTTTTTAATGTTTAATAATACGTCAATCTTTTTTTTTTGTTCTGTGCTTTAAGTGACTAAAAAAACATTATGATTCTTACTGACTTTGTGCCCGCCACCAGAATTTGTACTTAACCCTGCTTTTGGCTTGTTCCTAAAACAGAAATTAAAAAGTCATATAATAATAATTGTTATAATAATAATAATTGAATAAATACATTGAGAAGAATACTTACATGCTTGTATTATTTGTAGAAGGCTTTGTAGCTGACGAAGATTTCTCTTCATTGTCAGAAAGTTCCAGTTCAAGGCTAGAAGACTTCCCACGTCGACCATAATACCTGAAAATCAGATCACAGATTTTTGAAAACTTCAATTAAACCTGACCTGTTTCATTTGTAAAGGAATTCAATATATTCATAACTAGCAATATTGTGCACACGCTTCAGCGCGTGCGAAAATTTATGAGAACGTTCATTTTTTACATTAATTTTTTGTTATTTTTCTTAAAAATATTAACAAACCTTGGTAAAGCAGGAATTTTGCTTTCAGCACTCCTCGATCGTCTGCTAGAGGGACTTCTGGATCTAGAGCGCGATTTGTCTCTCGATCTTGATCTCGACCTAGATCTCGACTTGGATGCAGAATAGCGTCTTCGGCGATAGCTATCCCTGGACGGACTCCTATTTTGAGACCTGCACCTAGACCTTGATCTCGACCGAGATCTGGTTTTAGATTTGGAATGAGACTTTGAGCGTGATCTGACCGAACTACTGGACTTCATAGATTTGGACCTCCTTTGCCGCGAGCGTGATCTCGACTTGCATGTCGAGCGTGATGTCGATCTGGATTTCGATCGAGATCTACTTCTGCTCGCCCTTTTTCTGCCTCGCGAGCGTGATCGTGACCATCTCGAGCGGCTCCTAGAGCGAGTATATTTTCCAGTCCTCGCGTGAGTTCTCCTAGTTCTAGAACAGAAAATTCAAAATTAGAAGAACAGCCTTCGGATTAAAAAAATTTCTTTTAATGGATTTTAAATATTTTAATGGAATTTTAAAGGTTGTTTTGAGAGATTTCATGGAATTTAAAAGATTTTAAGAGATTTTTTAGGAATTTTAAAGCGTTCTTTTTGTAATTTTAAAAGACTCCAAAATATTTTTTAAAGAGATTTTAAGGGATTATTATATCGGATTATAACCGACATTTTCTTACAGAATAATAATAATTACCTTGATCGCGAAGAGTTGCTTTTTCTGTCATGAGATTTGTAGTAATTGTAGTACTTGGAGCGGGAATTACTTCTAGATCTCGATATCCTTCTATTAACAACCCTTTCAGTCAATACTGGACTTTCTGACCTCCTCCTTTTTAAATGCGAATAATTAACTCTTTTAGAGTTTGCAGAGGTGTTCTGAGAAGTGCTACCATGCGCTTCTTCTTCATCACCAAAGCTAGTGATGTATGTAATCTGACCCGCATTCGCTGGTGACGTGGATCGTGATCGCGATTTTGATGATGATTTTCGATAAGGGTTGTACTCTGGACTTTCTCTTGCCGCATAACTGAAAGATATTTATGTATTCATTATTTTCCATACTTAGACTCTGATTAAATTTAAAAAATCTTAATTTTAAAATTACCTGGGTGGACTCATAACTCGACCAATCATCTTCTTTTCTCTAAACGCACGTCTTTCTCTTCTCGATCTTCTTCCCTGATGAAGATAAAATAATAAACTTCATGAAATCCGAATGAACGGGAAGAAAATAATCCGTTCTCTTTCTTTACGTTACGTTGTCGTGTACCGCAAAATTCGTTATTTTTGTTATATCCATCAACAGGAAAAATAATTTCTATTTTTTGTTTCATTTCAGGGAGGAAACCAAATGAAATAAATTTATTAAAGTTATTTTAAAAAATAAAAAAACGAAACAGAAAACGGAATTCATTTTTCTACACAATCACTGTCAATAATTAGGTAATGATAAGCAAAAACGCGAAACTGTTTCTTCCATCTGAAATTACCGCAACCCAACGTAACGAAAGTTTCATACGAATCCCTGCATGAAATACAGGATAAAAAGTTAAGATTCTATAAACTACTTACAGAATACATAGCCTTTTCTTCTTCTTGCTTGCGCGCTTGTCTAAGAGTTTCTGCTTCTTCGAAGTCTTGTGTTAGGAAACTGAAATAATCGGCCCCCAGTAATCCGTATTTTTGCGCGACTTGATTCATTTCGTGCGCTTGAGAAGGCTCAATTTGTGAGACGTCCACGCAAATATCTAATGTAAAATGATTTTTTGTTATTTATCAATCGGTATAAAAGCGATATTTTCAATCAATTTTTAAACAGTCACTATTTAATGTATCTCAAATTCTATTTTTCCTAAAGTTTATTTTACTTAAATTCGTATGACGAATACGATTTATCGTTATTTCTGTTTTTTAGAATTTAGTTCTTTTGGAAGGTTTTGAATTCCAAAACATTAAAAATAATTTGAGAATATTTTTGTACAAGAATGTTCTCGTCCCCGAAAATGTTCTCCGGAGAAATTGCTCTTTAAAATTTCTATTCAGACCTAAATCAATGTCGCTGTCTTCATCTTCTTGTTTCTCATCAGTCGTCGCTGATTCAGTCACCTTGGTAGATTCAGGGATAGGCTCGTCTGTTTCATAGTTGTAACCAATTGCAGCATTGTTGCTAGACCGTTTTTTATCTTTTACAACATCTGTTCTTGTCGAGGAGCCAAATTGCTCTTCGAGGTGTATTTGATGTAAAAACTTTTCCTCAGTAACTGTAAAAGAATGAATTTCTCAGATGTTTTTGGGGAAATTAAAAAATTCTGGTCACATCAAAGGTAAAGGATCAAACCTCCTAAAAATTCATTTTGTACAATGATACGATATCGTTCATAATTGATATGTCTGTCTTCACTGGTGAGAGCGATGTCAACGTCGATAGTTTGAGACGCTTCAGGTATACAATCGAGATGAGCTCTTACATCGAACCGGTCGATGAGATTATCCTCGTTTCCCTGCCAAGGCATCCTGTACAATACAATTTTCGCATTAAAATAATTTTTTGCTAGCAGATTCAACTTTTGGAAAAAGAATTCAAAGCCTGCAAAACATATATAGTTTTCTTTAAAATAATAAAAATGCTGTATACCAGATTGTCTTGCAATCTGGTATACACCAAAAGTTCAAGTAATTAACCCCTCAGTTATTTATAATTTTGAAAAAATTAATTTTCAACTATAACTTTTCAAATTATCGTAATTCAAAGCTGATGTAAGGAAAGTAAAGATTCCTTGTGTCGAGATGAATCAATTGTCCTGTAGGATTAATATATTTTATTGAAAAGTAACAAAATTATGGTTATTTTTAATTTTGAAAAAAGTAAAAAAATAAGCTTCCTCTATGAAGAAGCAAATCATATTTACTTCACGAGGAAGCAAAGTGCTCATTCAATGAACACCATTATAGTTAATACAACTTCACAGCTACTTTAGGTTATGTTAGGATTTCAATTGAAAACAATTCACTAGGAAGGTTTTTAAATTGTTTTTAACTGTGAATGGTCATTTCAACGTTTCCACTTAATTAAACTTGGGACCTTTTTTTTACAAGGATCCTATATAGGGACCTAAATAGGAATTTTAAGTAGGTAATAAAATTCTCGGTTTTCCCGGTCCTGAAAATAAAGAATAAAACAATTTTCAAACTGAATAAATATATTTTTAGCTTACATATTTGCTGGACTGTCGCCAGCAACAGCTACAGCAGGATCCAAATGTATTTTGCAAGGCCTTCCATGTAGTTGAAGAAATTGTGTAGGGTCTGATTTCTAGATAAAAGATTTGAAGTGAGAATACAAATGCAAAGATTGAGAATGAAAGCGTTTGTAAAGTAGTAGCGACTCATTTCAATTAGCCATTTGGATTCATCAATTTAATGATCTTACAATTTTTTCATAGTAATCTCGTCGACGTTCAGCACGTCGGCGGTAATCAACCAACATCCCGCGAATTTTCTTTTCCTGCTTCCGAGCTTCGTGCCACATTCTGCCTCCAGTCTTCTTCACGGAAAAGCTCATCTTTAACTCTTAAACTATAAAGTTACAGAATTCAAGTGTACACTGATAAACATTGATCACAATCAAAGCGACGATTAAAGAATGGAAGAAGTACGTAAATAATTTGAGAGGGTTGAGAAGCAGATGACAGACTGTGATGACATGCTGTGACGTCTTTGACAGGCGCGCACGAAACCAAGAACCTTAGACAACAAGGATTTCCGAATAAAGCCGGTGGCACACTCTTTTGCATTATGTACGACGCATAACATAAGGTTCTCGACCAATCACTTCTTACTTATATCTTTGCTTAAGATTGGAAATAAATAATTGTGATTGGTCGAAAATCTTATGCGTCGTGCACAATGCTTTATGCAAAAGTGTGTGTGCCCACCAGCGTATATTACGTCAAAATCGTATTGAACATACCTAGAAAATACTCAAGTTACGTGTAACTTACCAATCCTGATGCCTTTCTCTGTCCCAACACTGGTTTCTATTAGAATCGTTAGAATCTTATGGAAATCAGGGTTGGGTCGGCAATCATGGAACGCGACCCTTAGGTAATTTACGTAAAAAACCTCAAGTGATACGTCATTGCCTGTCATTGCACAACCATGAAATCTAGTCACAGAATTTAATAACTTAATACCGTACGCATCTTGTTCTTTTACAATATCCTCGCAGCGGTCCATTAAAAAGCGAATAGTATCTAATCCATTTGTGATTTTGTGTGTGTACATACGGTGGATATTGAATGGAGTAAAATGAGTAAAATATACAAGTAACGATAAAACAGTATTTTCATTAATTTAATCATTTAACGAACTCGTTCTAACTTGATCAAGTTAAGTAACTTTTTCTAAAATACAATATCCCAAGCTTCTTTAAATTTCTTTTCTTAAATAATTGCTTTTTTATTTCCCTGCAAGCAGAAATTATTTGCAACACTTAAAAACTGTTTAGTAGTTTGTCTTGGTTTGCGAACGGAATGAAAATATATTTTTAAAGTACTCAAATAATCTAAATGAAATTTCTCAAATAATCTGGAATAATATAGTAAGCTCTGGATGCGACGGTTTCACAATGTCTGAAAAATCAGGCAAAATCACCACCAGGTTTCATCCAAGTCATGGTCAAAATATTATACTCTGTGACGATAATACTGTAGCTTTCCGAAAAGCTAGTTTTGCTGACGCGCTCACATTTAGCGAAAAACCACTCCAACCGGGTGAAATCTTCTTATTGGAAATCGAAAAAGATGAAAGAGGATGGAGCGGTCACATGAGATTAGGTTTGACGCAAATGGATATCGCTATGGTTGATACGGAAGGACTACCTCAGTGGGCTGTACCCAACTTGGTGAAAACCGGAAATAGTTGGATATTTGCTATCACTAAAAGTCGCAGTATTTGGGAAAGCTTTGAAAGCATCGCCGGAACTGCATATGGTGAGATTTCAATGTTAATTTCAATCAAGGTTGAAAAATGTTTACTATTCTTGAAATCTGGTGTATACCCTTTACCCGCTCATGAAATCTTTTAAAATCTTATAAATTCTCGTAAAATTTTTTGTAATCTCTTGATATCATTTCAGTTCTCTTAAAATTCCTTTAAATTGCTCAGAATCTTTTAGAACCCTTTACAATTTTACGAAATCCTTTGAAATCCCTTAACATCCCAAAAATGTTTAAAACATCTTTTGGTATATCTTCGAATCTCTTATCATACATATTTGAAATCTTTAAATCAAAAGATTTCTTGAAATGTTTAGGAATTTTAATGGAATTAAAAAGATTTTTAAGAATTTGAAGGAACTTTACAGGGTTTAAATCCAAAATTTCATCTAATTTCTTTATGGGAAATTTATATTTTATTATTATAAAAAAAAAGTTTATTTTATTTGTATATTTATAGGCCGTGGCTAGATGTCCAGCTTTTTAGGACGAATAGCGAAATTTTGCATATTTGATTGACTAAATTAGAAAGGGAAAGGGCACTTTTTCCGTCCCGCCAATGCCATTCCTCAGAAAAGCTGGACGAATAAACAGTCTGATACTTATAACAATTTTTTGACATCTGGATTAAAAATATTAAAACAAATTTTTCCTGGGAAAGTCTCGAGGTACCTGGAAAAAATCGGGAATTATTAGAGAATATTCTTTTAAGGATTTTAGTAGACACCCTATAAATTGAAGTAAAAAAGATTTAAAGGACATTTGGATTATTTGATAATATTGTTTTGTTTGTAATGGATCATTTCTTCAACAGTTGGTGGAATACCAGCAAGGGAAAAGAAGCTTATCACTGATGGTGTGAACGTACATACCTCTCGCGGCATAATTCCCTACAGCGTCCTTAGGTATTTATTATTATTGCTATTATTTTTATCTCAAATTATCACATGCTTTTACTTGTTATTTTTCCTTTTACCTTTAGATTAAAAGTTAAAACTATATTTTTAGAGCATTCATGATTGAATAACTTTACATTAAGGAACGATTCTTATGAAATTTAGAACACATGGTCTATATATAAATTCCCACAAGATGAACCAGCCCCAAGTTCAAATTTGAATTTTTACTATTTTTTTTTGTACCAAAAACACTTGTTTCTAAGGGACCGCGAAACATAGGCAGATATGTACAAATCCCAGCCAATAGGTAAAGCGAGAATACTGGCTTCATTCGATGTGATTCACTTCGAGACTCGATTTTGTTCGATTTTAAAGAAGCTTATTCGATATAATCGCAACCTCTTTTTTATGATAGGATAGAATTGTACTTCTATACTTCTTAGATACACAAAGTCATGTAGTATTTTTACGATCGAAATAAGTTGAAAAGCCAATTTTTGAATTTACAGGCCGAATATCGTTGGTTATTCGCAGAATATCCTACCAACAGACACGGGAAGTCGGATAGGAGTCATGTATGTGCCACAAGCTGGTTCAGACAAGGCAGAAATGCACTTTATCATTAATGGTGAAGACCAAGGAGTTTGTCAAAAAGATATACCTTACAAGACTGGACCTATACATGCGATAGTGGATGTTTATGGAACAACGAAGCAAGTCAGAATAGTACAGCTGTATGGTAGTGAGTAAAAGTTTAAACTACAATAGCCTCGGATCACGCGACTTTTTTAAGAAAAATGCGACCGCTTCCATTTTTGAAAAATTCAAATTTACGGTACCCAACCGAAAAAACCGGGAAATAAAGTTCACCAAGAAAGAACAGGGAAATACTATATATATAATACTATATAATACCTACTGAAAATTTCTATATGTATTCCTATATAGGGAGTTACAGGTCATCCTATAGAAGCGATTATATGAAAGAACATAGTATACTATATATGATCTATCTATTCAAATTCCTTGAAATTTTTTAAAATCCATTAAAAATTCTTGAACTCTCTTAAAAATCCTTACACTCGTTTGAACTCTTGCAATCTCTACCTCTCATTTTTAATAGAAGTCTTCTAGACGATCCGAGGCGTGCTATATATATTATCTCATTAAAATGAATTCTGATACTTATACCGTTCATAATTTTTTGTTTTAGTATCTACGCTACAAGGAGCGTGCCGTGACGCTATTTTACAATATACACAGAGAACTGCAGTGAATTCTCTTCCTCTGCCGAAAACGCTGAAAGATTACTTACTTTATAAATCATAATCAATTCAATTTGGAATTCCAAAAAAAAAAGCCTTTGACATTTTTAGTAGGGCACTATTATCTATTTTGACTTGACTCTTTTTATAGATCTGATAGTCATTATTCTAAGCTCAATGATTTTATTTCAACCAACACTATCATTACTAAATTCCTAAAGTAGTAGGCGTCAGAATTTTGAATTCTTTTCCTATGTACTGGAAGCATGAGTGCAAAAATCAATTTTAAAAATGTGAAACTAAAATGTCTAAAATAATGTACAAAAAACAGCAAAGAAAATTGTACTTTATCTTAAGTGTTTATTCACTCTCGTTATATTGTAAAAGTTTTTACGTAATATTGAGTTTTTTAAATATTTTTTTTTTCTTAAGAGAATTGTACCCCATATTTTTTGCGGCTAAATGAAATTGTTTTATTTTACTTTTTGTATTTTTGATAAGATAAGTAATTTATATTACGATTTTCATTGTATAAGCTTTGAGAGCTAAATCGTCTAAATCAAAATAGCTTAAACATTTATAATATAAATGCACATGTATATATTGTCACAAGAGAACAAATGCACTCTCGTTAGTTCGTATTTTACGAAAGAAAGACTTCATTTGTTTTTTTCTTTTTTTGTTAAGAATTTTTCTATTTGATTTCTAAAAAATGCACTTTCTCTTAAAACATCAATTTTCTTCTTTTAATTCATTATAATCTTTCCAGATATAAAAAATATGTCAAAGATTTAAGAAATATTAGACATGTATGTCCTTTTGTAAAATAAACGTACAAAAATGTTAAATAATTTTTATTCATTGATACACACATCCGGACAATTGTTTAGAACATCGTATTACACATTTACCAATGGGCAACCGATATTTGTCTTAATTTTCGTGTCTAAAAATGAATCACTCTCTTCCCGTCTTGCACTTCCGCTCGATTTTATAAATCGTCTTTCTGCAGTTAATTCGCGACCAAAATACCTGATTGTGCATCTCCTAAAGAAAAGGAAATTTCTCCTTGAAATTCTGAAAATCAATTCTAATATTGGTAAAGGAATGATAGTTTCGAAACCAGGAAATGTGGTGTTCATTCATACGATTCGCAATTTGCGATTCAAAGGAAGAAATCCCGCATTTCCGACAATAATTTGTGTAAATAGAGACAAAGACAATCTGCAGTGGTTTGTACTAAGTTTTTTATTTGTCAAATAAAAAGTATCCATTACAAATAATCGTACACTGTATATTTTAGCACACGTGTTGTGTTACAAACGAATATACGTGTCTATATGTATACGATTCCATAAAAAAAACCATTCCTCCCTCCCACAATGCATTTCCCCTTTTCTCTACAATTTTTTACTCAGTCTCTCGCTCTCATTCTCTCACTCAATTACCTAGGCGCGCACTTGTAATATATTTTCTATTAATTTTACATAGTTATTGAAATCGACATTATTCTAGATTATATTCTTAAATTCTCAAAAAAAAAAAAAAAAAAAATCGAAATGCATAAAGCCGAGAATGTACACGAACTGAACTGTTTTGATTCCTATACATTTGTCTTTCCACTGACACTATGAACAAAACTAAAACCTCGAGGCTTTTATTTGACGAAGAGCCTATAAGTTACAAATGCCCTTTGTAATTTGCCCTGAGGGTAGTAAAATTAAAGGATCTCGAAATGGAGGGAGGGAGTGACTTAAAGGAATCTCTTACAGTTTTAAACTTTAATAGAAAAACGGCGGATTCGAGTCTAGCTCACTTGAACGACTCGATTTAAGGGTCTTGAAACCAAATTCTACCATGAAAATTTAATCTCCCCATTTCACTCAGAAGTTATTAGAATTTAATATCTTTTCGTTCTGTGGCGAAAAAATATTTAATTATAATATAATTTTTATTTTAAACGAAAAATTTGACTATAACCACAAAATTATTAAAAATACTAAGCAAAAAAAAAAAAAGATATTAAAGTACAATATTTGGTAAGTAAAATAAACAGTAGACATTTGGAGTTAGAACTTGGATTCAACTCCCTTAAGTGACTTCGGACTATCGACTTTCATTTACATCGAGGTACAAAAATCGATTTGCTATTTCTTTCGGGTTTATTGCTTCTAGATATGCAGCTCTATAATTGCAAATGTGCATTTTATCGCAGTAAATTTCATTTGTTGGTGGACCCTCCTAATTGCAAAAGATCACTCGCGGACGATTACTCTTAGGCCCTATAATACCGCGAAATTTAGACATTACTCTTCTTAAAATTGAATATTTATAACATTAATTTTCAAATGTCCAATGGAATCTCTCAAGTACCTTTTTTATTGTTAAATTTTTAATATATTATTTTTTATAACACATGCATGATTTTGACTGTTTTTCATGTCTATGAAACGGGCCCTAGTTCTACTTTTCACTCCTTAAGGTAGTGAGAAAAATACTACTACTTAGTTTTAGTTTCTAGTAAAAAGCACTTTTTAGTCCCTAGGAAGCAGTAATTTACTCGTTAGAGAGACTACAAAGTATTTTTGACTCACTAGTTCTACTTTTCCCAAGGAAAAAGTATTTTCTACTCCTTAAGGAGGTGAAAAATATACTCCCTAGGCTAGTAGGAAAAGTACTACTCCCTAGTTTTACTTTCTAGTAAAAAATACGTTTTAATCTCTAGGGAGTAGTATTTTTCCATCCCTAGAGGCTACAAAGTTTTTTCACTCCCTGTTCTACTTTTCTCTAGGAAAAAAAACTTTCTACACCCTAGGAATTTTTTTTGTGAGGAAAGGAAATCTTCCATAAGATTTTAGTCCCACTTCATAGGCTTGAAAAAAAGGCGATATCATGCATGTTATAAAAAATATCGTACGTGCCATGAGAGAGATGGACATTTTTGACGTATTAAAAACATACACTCGTCGAAAAAGTCCCTCTTCTCCCCCTTGGGTACATAAGACACTATTAATAACGCTGCTACAAGAGGGATGAAGGATTTTATTAGTATATATCGGTATGGTTTATTATAATGAATAAAATTATTCTTACAATGAGTAAAAGGTATAATGCAACTGCTTAAGCAACGATTGGGGTGAGCGGAGATGAGAAACGATGGCATTGTATATACAGCTTTGTAGCGATCTCTCCTTAGTCTTGATTCCTTTCCACGTGACTTTTATTTGTACTCTTTGCTATGATTTTAATTTGTAAACAATTCTTAAATACGAAGCTAGCGCGTTTGAACACCTTATTATTTAATAGAATCGCTAAGGTTTCAGGAGAGCATTCAAAATTTCTTGGACTCTTGCGATCTCAAAAAATAATCTTCAAAAAGTGAGTAAAAGTAAATCAGAACAGTTTTTTCATAATTGAATACTCAAAAATGTTAATTTCTCACTTATTATAGGCATGAGTTAAACCTCAAGACCATCTTTTTATATTCCAAAGATGTTGATTGGCGACAGAAAGTGAAAAAAAAGTGTGTCGACACAAGAAAGATAAAGAATATTCTCTACAAATCGCAATCCTACTGATACATAGTACATATGAAAAATATCTTCGGTCGACAATGTAACAAACTACTGATCGTAGTTTTCTTTAAAGAAAAAAAGACTACATTTTATCGTCTTCATCCTTTAGCTACAAGGTTCTCTCTTGATCATAAAATAGTTCTTAAAAAAAAGTTAGAAACGCAACGCATCTTTGGATCCCGCATGTCGTACCGTTTGTTTCCTTTAGTAACTCTCGGCATTCTCGTGTACACTGCAACAAAAAAGAAAGGTATCTTGTAGTTTCGTCTAAATTTCTTTTGCTTTTACGTAAATGTGGAGAGATTGGCCACATTTGAGCGGATATCAGATTACAGAATTTCGGAGAATTGAAAGGTTTCAAAGATTCTAAATAATTTCAAAGGATTTATTAGATTTTAAAAACAGACAATTAAGACACCTTATAGAAGCTAAAACAGTGTTTTTAAGTTCAAGAAGGTACAATCGCATAGTTGTTCCTTATAATCTAAATTACGAATATGGCTAGGGTTACCAGAAGTCCTGATTTATCAGGTCATGTCCTGATTTTTCATAAGAAGACCAATTCTATCTTTTTTACTACTTTACTCAGTTTATATATAGTTCATATATTGAAATATACTTTTATCCTTTTTTAATTTCTAAACACGGGGAAGGAGAAGAGTTCTGTTTTTTTTAACTTAAAATTTTTTTTAACTCTCCTGATTTTTAGTCCTTGACGTCTGGTAACCCTAAATATGGCGATACAGTAGAGATCCGAATTAATAGTTGTATAGTTATGTAGTTTATAGTTGATTAGTAGGGTGAAGAACGATGCATCGATGATTGAATGAATCACCGCAGGGATGGTGTTAGTTCCAAAAGCAGGTTTCAGAAGCCGACGATCTTAAGCGCCTTTGTAGGATGATTAGTGATTCCTTGTTACATCAAAAGTAGAACAACAAAATCACTAGTCTTCCATACAACGGGGCTCTTTCCTCGAGCAGACTGCACTAGGCGTCTGTCTTCTTTCTTCCAGTCAAGTTCGTTATTTTTCCTCCACCATTTAGAAATATTATAGATTACAGATTGTTGCCTTGTATGGTTAGTAGAAATTTAGTTGTTAGGTTTGCATGAAAGATGAGACTCGATGTGATATGATTCCTCGGATTAAGGGCATGTGGTAATTACCATATGAGCAAATTTAAATTACCCCGTTTTTTCTCACAATTTTTACTTTTACAAAAAAATAATAGTGCACAGATATCCGTGTTCACGTTTTTTACTTCTCGCGCCTGTGCACTATTATTTTTTTGAAAAAATTAAAATTGTGAGAAAAAAGCCGGGTTATCTAAATATGCTCATATGGTAAGTAACACATGTCCTTAATAGATGAATTAAGACTTCCTTTTGAACAATTTGACAATTTGTATTATAATACAATGCATTAAAAATAAAAAACATTGCAGTGCAGTTGACAAGTAAATTGCACTCAATTTACAATATAGGGAGCTGTCTTTAAATTACGTAAGGTTTTTGGATTGGTGGGTTGGCCGGGGGGGGGGGTATTTTTCTATGCTGTCTTACGTGGGGGAGTACGTGGTCAAAAAAACTTTATTATGTAAGATTTTTTTTCCTCGCTGAATATGTTATATTAAATGTAGTTTTGTAATCTCTCCTTATTCATAATAATAAATGTTCTTCGTTTGAAAAGATTCGAAGTTTTTATATTTTATAATGACCAATTCCAGAAAAAATGAAGTTGAAAAAAATTATGTAAGATAGGTGGAGGGTTCAAAACTTACGAACCCTTGCAGACGGGGTCTGTAAGGTCAAAAATTAAAGAATTTCAAAAAATAACCTTACGTAATTTAAGGACGGCCCCTAAGTGCAAAAATCTTATTGTGTATAGTTATATGTAATTTCCTAATTACCAGAATGTCATGCGAGTCTACTTCTTTTTAAATTAGATTTTTATAAATTATTATAATTATTATAATTTTTAAGAGTTTTTAAATTATCTAAAAAGATTTCACAGGATTTCAAGGGATTTCAATAAATTTAATAAATTCAAAAACATTTTTTATGTTTCGAAATTACTTGAAAATCTTTATACTTTTTAAAATTATTTTGAAACTCCTTAAAATCACTTGAAATCGTTTTAAATCTCTTAAAATCGCTGAAAATCTTTTAATATCCTTTCAGATAATACTTAATATTTTTAGATTATTATACTTGAAAATCTTGAAACTCTTCTGAATTCTTCTAAAATTCCTTGAAAATTTCCTAAAATCACTTAAAATTTCTTAAAATCCTTTACGATGTTTTAATATCTCTGAAATCTTGTGAAGGGAGTACTGAAAACAAATCACGCAGCCAAGTAGTTGGTAGCTCTGATGTCGATGCCAAAATACAAGCGGCGAATACAAATTCAACCAATAGGTAGGTGAAGAGAGAATGTAGCTTCAAATTTCGAGGTTGCGAAAATATATTTTTGATATAATCGCAACCTCTTGTTACTTAAAAAAAGTAAACTTACCCAACACAATTCGAAATTTCGAGTTTATACAAGCAGTTTCGATATAATCGCAACCTCTCATTTATGACAGGATTACAATTATTATATAAATAGTCAGATTTTCATTTGTCATGTGATTAAAACTGAACAATTTTCGTTTCAAAGCTTTCAAACATAAACATTACAGATTGTTTAATTATGCAGGTTAAAATTAAATAATGTCCTTTCTTATTCTTGAGTTTTATTTTCGCAATCATGTTAATTAGTTATTAGCGATAAAATTTGAAGAAAAAAATATTACCTCTGTTGCAAAAGGTACTGTGCCATTTGTATTTGGTTCGGTAAGCCGGTGATGGTGATAATGCGGTCATTACTTCCAGGTAAAGGCTCATCGATGGTGATAGCTGCGCCACTATCCGATCTGATTTTTCGGATTCTCGCACCTCCTTTGCCGATTATGGCTCCTGCCAACTAAACAAATCAAAACAGTTAGATCGTCAGAGTTAGACAGATTGGGTGTCTACTGATTTTACTCATTTTTGCCCACCAAATTCCCGGACAATTTCCCGAGATTAATGAAAGAGATTTCAAAATATGTAAAACGATTTAACGATCCGCATATATGATGTAATATCCAAATTGAAAATTGGATCATTTCGACAGAAAAGTCAAAATAGTCTAAAACATTCGACAATTTTGAGTATTTGAAAAAATACCTCTTTAGGAATGGTTACTTGAGTGCTGGTCTTGTTTCCCCCGGACATACTTCCTTGGTTCCCTTGATTTCCGCCCATTGGAGGGCCACTCATTCCGGAATTTCCGCCGCCCAAACCATTTGCAGCTCCTCCTTGCATACCACCCCAACCATTGTCTGTAAAAAGAATAAGACATAAGATTAATTTTCCTAAATATGTCCACAAATAACAAAATTCTGGCTGTAACATTTTTTAGAAGAGACTAATTTTTCTCTAGAACTAAAATTTCATGTGCGCGCCTTTGTCAATTGCTGCTTATGATAATTTAAAAAAAAAATGTATCTTAAAATATCTTAATCTTCAATCATTTTATTCTAGGCTCAAAAATAATCCAATCATAAAACTTGCTTCTATAAACATTAAGTTTAGGAGTATATAATTTTAAGGATATAAAATGATTTCAACACTTTAAAAATATCCAAAGACTTGAAGTAATTTCAGAGAATTTGAAATATTTAAAGGGATTTCGACATATCTTAAAATAATTTGTCTCGGGTTTTGAAATGAAAGGTTTTTTCTTTCTCCTTACTATCCTTACTAGATTTGTCCTTACTAGGTTTGCTGTTGAAGTTGCCACCTCCGTAAGGTGGACCTCCTCTGTTGCCATTATTATATCCTCCTCTTCCGCCATCGTAACTTCCGCCACCTCCGCCGCCGCCACCGCCTCCTCCGCCACGGGAATTACCTCCGTAACTTCTATCAGGTGGACCAGACATGCCGCCACCTCGCGGTCCTCCTCTAGCTGATGGTGGGAATCCTCGATTCATGTCCGGCATTCCGCCACCTCGAGCATCTCGACGAGGTCCCATTCCGCCACCGCCGCCGCCACCTCCGCCGCCGCCACCTCCACCTCCTGCACGTCCTCCAGGTCCTCCGAATCCTCCTGACTTTCCTTGGTTTCCTTCTCCATTCCCATATCCACCATATTCCTCTGCATAATAATCGTCGTAGTTATGCGGGTCGTACGGATTGTTCACACCCTTCAGCGGAGACTGTAAGCAATTTTCAATTTTTAGTTTTCATTTTGAAATTATTTTAAATCCTTTAACATCTTTTTAAATCTCGCTGAATCCATTGAACTTTCTTAAAGACACTTAAAATCGCTTGAAATTCTTTGAAATTCCCTTAAAATAATTTGAAATTCTTTAAAAATACGTACTTGAAATCCCTTGAAACTGTTATTCTCACAATCTTTAATTTCAATAAAAAAAATGTAGGTAATGAAATTTTTAAAAATCATTTAACCTTTTTGGTACGGAAGAACTGGCCGTGGTTATACATTCGCTGTACGAGAAAGATTCTTTTTCTTTTTTCCGACTTTAGGCGGCGGTCGTATTTTGGTCATACCCAGAGAACGTTTCGCGGATGCCGACTATAGACGGCAATAGTACCGAAAGGGTTAAGAATCATAAAAAAATTAAAATTTGTCCACTATTTTAGAACCAGGCATTCAAAATTGAATTTAAAAAAATTTCAAATTGGCCTAAATCAAACATTTCAAACTCAATACGTTTCAAATAAAAAAATTTTAAGTATAAATTATCTTTCACTCTCCAAAAAAATTTCTCGCATTCAGATTTTTTATTATTACGAAGGGTTCGAATGCGATTTTAATACATTTTTAAAGCTTTAAACTTGAAATCACCTATCAAGGCTTCCAATATGAAATTTCACAGTTTTCAAAGAATTTAAGGAGGAAAATGCAGACTTAATTTTTCAAATTTTGTGCATATTTGACTCCCATTAAACTAAAGAATTTTTGGATATAACTTGTGTATTGTATATTAGTCTATTTATGTACTTTTTCACAAAAGCTCAAATGATCCAAGAGTGGCACATGTTCCTTGGTTCCTTCTTAAAAGTTAAATTATTTAACATTTTTATTATTTAATAAAATAATAAAAAACATGGAAACTCACAGTTTTAATTGTCGCAATGAGTTCACGAATACATTCCATGCATGTATCAGGTTTTCCACAGATGCTAATGAGACGGTCGGTGCTATGTGGGCAACAATTGGAGTATATTTTGATTCTGGCTCCAGTTTTCTGTAAAATAAAAAATAAAAAATAAATAAAAGCTAAGAGTATTATTTAGTGTTATTTATTAATATTTAGAACAATTAAAAAAATATTAAACCTCATAAAATTAAAAAAAAACTTGCTCCTCTATTTATTTACATACATATCATATTATCTTTTTGGTTCTTAAGAATTGAATCCACCAGATTTATATTTAAAACCCTGAAAATCAAATGAATGATACAGTTTGGAGAGTTTTCATAGCGGATATTAGATTCCTAGAGAATGAATTAAATTTAGTGTCGACACGAGGATGGCCTTTGAACGTAATGCCATTCAGTGGAAATATTTTCGGATCCCATTAATTTTCATGAAATACATTGACAAAGTTCTAACGACACAAAGCAAGTCATTTGCTATCGAGTTGCGATCATTTTCGATCGTTTTTTAAGTGCGATAAGGTAACCTCGACTTGGACTTCAAAAACCGGTTTTTTGGTCCTTGAATCTATAACTAATTTAGAGATTTAGGCAAGCATTTCTGCTTAGACATCTCGACAGGTATGCAAATCCCTTTTTCAAAAAAACGTAGACTTTAAAGGATTTCAAAAGAGTTTAAATGACTAAAGAATTTCAAAGGGTTTCAAGAGATTTAAAAAGATTTAAATGATTTTAAGATATTAAATTATTTAAAAAAACTTTAAGTGATTTTGAGTTCTTAATTTAAAAGAATTTCCAAGAGTAGAAATTTTTAAAAGATTTCAAGGAATTTGAAGGAATTTTAAAAAAATTTAGAAGAGTCAAGATTTTCAAGAGACTTCAAGCGATTTTAGAGAATTTAAAAATAATTCAAAAGAGTTTCAAGATTTTCGAGTAATTTCAAAACATAAAAAATGTTTTTTAATTCTTTTAAATATGTTAACTCTTTTGAAATCCTCTGAAATTTGTTGAAATCTCTAGAAATTCTTTGAGATCACTTAAAAATTTTTGAAATCTTTTGAATCACTTTAAATCTCTTGAATTCTTTGAAATCTATAGAAATAATTTAAAATCTGTTAAATTGCTTTTGAATCGTTTGAAATCTCTTAGATCCTTGAAATAAAATATTGTAATTCTAATTGTAGGAGTAGACGATTACAAGAATACGACAGCAAGATGTGGAAAGTTTACTCTGCAGACGAGATTTCCCGCCACAATCAAGAAAAAGATCTCTGGATTGTTATTGACGGGGGCGTCTATGATCTGACAAAATTTTTAAAGGAACATCCGGGAGGTGAGGAGGTACTAATAAGCTTAGCAGGACAAGATGGAACTAAATGCTTCGACGACATTGGCCACTCAGGAGAGGCTGTAACCCTTAGAGAAACTTTCAAAATCGGAGAAATTTCAGACGTGACAAGCATCACTCCAGGAACGGGAAATCCAATCACAAACACATCAGTACCTTCAGTTGACGACGATGACGACTGGGAATATGAAGAACCCAAGAAGGAAACTTCACCCTATCTTCCGATATTTATCGCTCTCGGCGTCCTAATTTATGCTATTATTCTGTACTATTTGACCAAGTATTAAAAATTAAAACTATTAAGGGCGTTGAAACCAATTCCTAATCTTGAAATTCGATTTCCTCATTTTACTCAACAAATTTTATAATTAGATATTTTTTCGTTCTGTAGCGATATTCACTTTTGGAATAGAAATTTGCCTGCAGAGTGAAAAAATATATAATTTTAATACTTTCTCTGTAAAATGAAAAGATGGAATTTAGAGATAAGATTTCGAATTCTTCGTTTTGCACAAAAATAATTAAAATAAAACTTTTCTTCGCTCTATGTATAGCCACACTTTTAGTTTAAAAAGGAATACCGCTGTAGAGCCAAAAAATATTTATTATAATATTCGTTGAGTAAAATGAAAAACTGAATTTTGAGGTGAGAACTTGCACCCAAATACCCTTAAAAAGCAATCTATAGAAAATGTTCATTTTCCTATCATAAAATAGAATCTAAATTTAAGAAAAACTTTAAACATCCTCAATCTTTCCACAAAATAGAAAAATCTCGATAAGATAAGATAGAAAATCGGCCCATTATCCAACTAACTATTAATATTTAATTGATGTTCTCACTTATTAAATTTATTAAAAATGAATAAACTTGAATGTAACAAATATAAAAAAGAAACTGAAAATATTGTAAATATATTGATACATTAGCATCGCTTTGAACTTGGAAAACTGCAAGAAACTGGACAAATACAAACTACGTATCTGCGTTCGAGAATGTTTACGAGTCACTCCTCTCCATCTATGTAGTTTGAAGCCAACATGATAAGCAAGAGTGAAGCTGGAGAAGGGGCCATGACGAGGATCGAGGAAGATGGATAAATCCACTTCACCATTCATTATTGTGGCAGTGTATACGCGAGATAAAATACGAATAGTGCGACTTTTCAGATTACTCTCGACATTTTTTCTGCTGAAATTCTTCTTACAATAATCTCCTTTTTGTGAAAATAATTGTTCCAACTGGGTTTATACTTGAAAACAAAAGGTAGAGCACATTTTGATATATAACTTGCATAATTATTGTTAGTTACCACGTCATTGGTCATATAATTCTTATTCGTATTTAAACTCAATTCTTTCTTAATTTTCTTTCCGAGCGAATCTAAATCAGAAAAATATCTAAAGTTATTTAAAATACCACGAGCTCAAATTCTCAACATTCAACAAGTCAGATCATGACTCTCATTTATTATAGATATGTGAGTTTGTTGCGTAATGGCAATACTTTACGACAAAGACACACACACATATTTTTTTATTTATCTATAGCAAGAATCCGCAATTAAAAGAAAAAGTAGGCAAACAGTAAAAACTTCAAATATAATGGAACAGGAAAGATCAAAGTATAAACTTAATAAAATGGAAATCGACGAAGAGATATCAATTTAAATTTTAAGTCATCATTTTCTTTTTTATCTTCTCGACCACCAGTTCAGATAGACACGCAAAGTAACTTTATAATATTATTCGAAGGTTTTTCATTGCGTAAACAACTAAGAGTTGTAAAACTGCGTTTCTAAATTAAATTTCTCGTAAATAAAGTAATCTTAGATTAAGATATAAAAGTACACATCGATTTTAAAATAAATCTACTATTTATAAAGCTTGTCTCTTCGTTAAAATAAAAAATTTCGAACTGTTTTTATGTCAGTATTGTTTTTGAGACTAAAATTAAATTACACTGAAGATTAAGATATTTTAAAGGCATGTGTTATTTACCATATGAACAAATTTCAATATCGTGAATTTTTTTTTTGTTGGGATATCTAAATTCACTATCAAACTATGCGAGTGTAAATTTTGTTTAACAATTTTACGTATTTTCTTATTTATAGCAGTTTTATTTTTAAAAAAATTCAAAGTCGGGTAGCTCTGACCATTTAGAGTTGCGTAGTCCCGGACAAATTTTTTCATTTAGATTTCAATTGTTTTCTGTCAAAAAATGGTAAATATAATCACAAATAATCTCAATAAATACTGTATAATATTAATATCTATAATATTAAAATGCATAAAATTTGGCAGATTTCCCTTTAAAAATACATTTTCCGTTGTTAAATTACAAAAAAATGTAAAAATATTAAGTATTTCCCTTTCTTTTCTTCTTCAACTTGTTTATTTCTTTCTATATCTGTTATATATTAATATTTTGCTCACTAACAGTTGAGTTGTTGATAAAAAAAAGCTTATGTGGCCGGTATTACTCGACTCTCGCCTAGTAGGTACGTACACAGGCGTAAAGAACGTGAACATGAACGTCTGTGCACTATTATTTTTTTGAAAAAGTAAACATTGTAGAGAAAACCCGGGTTAACTAAATTTACTCATATATGGTAAGTAACCCATGCCCTTAACATAAGATTTTTAAAAATTATCATAAAAATAAATTATTGACAACGGCAATAACGCTTTAGCGCGCGTATGGCATATTCTAGTGACAGTAAAATTAGTTAATTTTTATTTTTTGCAGACCTGGTGACCAATAATTAATAAGTAAAGAAAAGTAAATAGGGATGTCGGACCTGAGACAATATTCGAGAGCTGAAGTGGCTAACTGTGAAATTGGGAAACAGACTCTAATCATAATTCACGACAAAGTCTACGACGTTCATGAATTTTTAAACGAGCATCCTGGAGGAGAAGAAATTCTTCTGGATCATCGAGCTAAAGATGCGACTGAAGATTTTGACGACGTGGGTCACTCGACTGACGCGTTAGAATTGATGAATAAGTACAGAGTCGGAGAATTAAGAGAAGAGGAAAGAAGGAACATTCCACTGAAATCAGGATGGGTAGCTGGTTATAATTCCAAAGAACCAGAAAAATACGTGTCTGGACCTGGATTACCGTTTTATCTACTTGTTGTTGGTATTGTGGGTGTCTTAATCGCGATAATTTTTCTTAATGCATAAATTCTCTACAGTAAGAAAACATCGAAATATATGAATAAATAGTTAAGGATGTTGAGACGAATTTCTAAACTTAACATTCGATTACCTCATTTTACTCGCCCCAATATTACAAATAGATTATTTTTCGCTCTGTAGTGCTATTCAGTTTTTAAATAGGAACATTCACACAAAGTGAAGAAATGTTTGATTTAAGACCATGTATAAGTCACGTGACTTGGGGCTTGTAACCATATTTCAGATTGTCAGGCATCACATTAAAAAACTAACAGTTAAAATTAATTGTTCGTAGCAGATAAACGTAAAGAAAACGATAAGGAATGTTTATCTACTGGCTAAAATGCATTTTCTCTACTTGCTTTCAATTGAGGTGCCTGAAAAAATGAAAACCAGTAAGGTAGGAATTGGATAAGTAATACATGACCTTAATACTTATTTTGTAAAATAAAAATTTTTTATTTATTTGGTAACTAATCAATAATCTAACAACTGTAGTCAGGACTTATAAGTTTTCATTATTTCATTTTCATATCAATAAATTGTCAACATTTAAAAATCTTTGCGTAATATAATCAAATTCTAATAAAATGCTTACGCGAAAGTGTAATTTAGGAAAATTTTACACTTTTTTCATTTGCAAGTTTGAAGGTACTTTAGAATTTTAAATCTGAAGGGTGTTGGACACTTGAGACCAGCACAAATCATTTAAAATTTGTCAAAAACTCTTAAAATTCCTTAGAACCCTACAAAAATGTTTAAAATTCCTTAAAATTCCTCAAAATCTCTTAAAACGACAGGAAAAATTCCTTGAAACTTTTCGTAACTCTATAAAGTCTATTAGAAATGAATTTAAAATCCATTGAAGTCTCAGGAGTGAATTAAATTTTGTTATACTTGAAAAAAGTCGGAAATTTTGGAAATCGAAATTCTGCAACAAGTTTGATTAAATTTAAAATATAAATTGTTGTATAAAAAATTGATGAAAGACTATTTTCTATAACCACTTCCGTTCGGCTGGCCTCCTTATTCTCCCTAACAACTAATTAGTCTTTTTTTTTTTTTTTTTTTTTTTTTTTTTTTTTTTTTTTTTTTTTTTTTTTTTTTTTTTCGAATTTCGGTAATTTCCGTCCTAATAATTAGCTGTCTGTGCGGCACGCTATTCTGCTAAACAAATTCAACTTCCCGCTGCATAAACGAACTGATCCTTCTGCATATCAGCTGCAGGTCTTTTCACTGGAGTGCAAACGACATAAAAAGTCCCACGTGACAGAGAAAGACCGCATAATCGCACATAATCATATAATATCCTTCTCTCTACACTTAAAACATCTGCCTTCAGCGCCCACTTCCGCTTCAAAATATTCTCAAAGTTTCTTTAATTTTTTATTTCCTTGCCATTGTGCACAGAATTTCCAATTTCAGGTCTCAGTCCGGTCCCTTAAGGGCATGGATCCAAATTCTAAACTAAAAATTCCATTTTCTCCTTTTACTCGACAGATAATAGAAATAAATATTTTTTCGCTCTGTATATGCATTCTGTTTTGAAATAGTAATGTGTCTATAGAGCAAAAAATTGTTTACTTTTCAAACTTTTTGCGTAAAACGAGGAATTCAAAATGAACCAAAAAATTCAAATTTATCATTTTACTCAAAAAGTATTAAAATTGCAGATTTTTTCGCTCTGTATCCATAATTCTATTTAAAAAATAAGTGACTGTACACAGCGTCTAATTACAATATTTATGAAGCAAATTCAAGAAATCGAATTTTGAAGTTAGAACTTGGCCCCAAAACACACCCTTAAAATTAAAAATTATAATATTTTATATTTCATATGTAATTTAATATTTATACAATGTTGTATAATTTGTATTAGGACGAATTTCAAATTACAAATGCATACAATTTGAAATTACATATTGAAAAACAGTCGAAACTTCAAATTCCTGAAAAATTATGACTTTAAAATTTGAGAGTAATTTTTAATATTTTAATATGAAATTATTGGAGCTTCAATTTATTTACTTAGCGATGTTTTTTTAACTCTTAAAATTCGACGAAATCTCTTAAAAATCATAAAAATTTATTGGAATCAATTAAAATTCCAAGATGAACTTTAAAATTTAAAATTGAAAATGACAAAATTAAACACTTAAATTGTATAAATACTTAAAATGTAATTCACGAATGCTCACCCTCTATTTCTGAATAAAAACAGCTATACTGCAGCAGATAAATTTCCTCCATAGCGATAAATAGAGTCTTTATACGTAAAAAAAGACGAGAAACACTGACGAGTGACAAATTGTTCCGAAAATGTAATTAATAAGAATTTTTTGTTGAAACGAATCAAACAGTCGATTCCAACTGTTATAAAAGAAAAGAAATTTTCAAGAGGCGAACCGTGCGCTCGTGCAGTCGACTTATGACTGAAGCTGCTGCTGCACTCCGTCTTTTAAGAACCCTTATTAGTGAAGTTAGGTCACACTCAAAACTTCCGGTTCCCTCTCATGTCAGCACCCTCGATGGAAAGGGACGCGAACATTTCAACATTTCCCTCCCTTTTTCTGTAGATTTTGCCTTTATAACTGCACGCTATTCTGCTACTGTACCTTTAGTTAGTTCATTTATCAAGAGTCCGAAAAAAAAAAGATTAAAAGACATCTTTAAAACACTTTAGATTTATAATTCAAGTCCCAAACAATTATTCATGCTTTCAATTTAAAATAAATAAAAATTTATTGGAATCAATTAAAATTCCAAGATGAACCTTAAAATTTAAAATTGAAAATGATAAAATTAAACACCTAAATTGTATAAATACTTAAAATGCAATTCACGAATGCTCACCCTCTATTTCTGAATAAAATCAACTATACTGCAGCAGATAAATTTTCGCCATAGCGATAAATAAAGTCTTTATACGTAAAAAATTTAAATTTAAAATAAATATTTAAAATAGCTTAAAAGATTCAATTTCAAGTTTTACAGTATTGCATTTTAAAATCCTTTAAAAATCACATAGAACTTCTCAAAATCTCTTAAAATTCATAGAAACCTCTTTAAATTTATAAAAATTCCACGAAACCTTTTTAAATTTCTCAAAATTTCTTATTGAAATACTTTAAATTCTCCGATAAACTATACAATCTCTTAAAATTTCTATATATAAAAAAAAAAAAAATTCTTGAAAATCCTGTAAAATTCTTAAGTCTCTTAATACGACTTTTTCAGGTTATCCAGATTACCTAACAGCAATCCCTATTGATGAACGAAACTCATTAAACTAAATGAAGAATCTTTAAAAGAAAAAAATTCTGGTGGAAAAACTCGAGAGAGTAAGAAGGAAGAATGCAGAAAAGGATTTTCCGATTTTGAGGGAACCAAAATCCTTGGTGCCTCTTTGACAGGGAAAAGCAGCCGTCACTGAGCGAAGTACACCTGGCATGACAGCTGTTAAAAACCGTCCATTACCTGATGCAGCACCTGTTCGGATTGCGTGCCATGCGGGTGAACCCCCGTAGCAACACATGTCGATGAAGGAAAGTCCGTCGACTTTCTCGCGTGACGAAACCCTGCTTAATAAATTTACAGTAGTAATTTACTTCAAAAAAAGGGAGTGAAACTGAAGAAAAATAAGCTCGAAGTCAATGTGCGGCCAAAAGAAGAGAGAAGACTTCGAAGAAGGTTTCACAACGTTCAACCTAACAAAAGAACCTTTAGCGTTTAACGTCTTTCCTCTCTAGACTCCACAGACTGTCCAGACATCTATCTTGGAGATAAATTGTCGATTTTCCATTGCATTGCTCAGAGTTTAAAATCCCAAAAATTTCACGTCAACCTTTAGATTCCCTTAAAATTTTTTAAAATCTTTTAAAATTCCACGAAATCGTTTAAAATAATGAAAAAAAAGGTGAATAGATGACGACTTATGACAACTGAAATTCAAGGCTAATTTCCCGGTTTTTCCTGATTTCTAGCAAATTCTAAAAGTTATTTTTACATTAAGTAGATACGGAGTTTACAAAAAGCATTGTGCTCTTTCGGCATGCCTGGGGAATTATTATTTCCAGGAATGAAAGCCAGACAATTATTATACACACGCGACGTTATTAGCGTCGTCACCGCGTCGCGCCGTTTTGTCTGTACGAATATTTTGTCAGATACGAACAAAAAGCGGTCCTTCTTCTTATTTATATATAAATAATATATATTTTTATTTGACAAATATTATTGTTAACCTTAAGAATTGAAAATGGATATTTATTCGTTTCTTGATCTGCTTAGAATTTATTCATAGTCGTCACTGAAACACTATTTGGAACGCTACAAGTCGAGTTTATAGAGAGGACAGGTAGATAGGCAGAGCTTCGGATCAATATCGACAACTAAACTCACTAAGCTCAACGTTCCGTTCATTCTTCACATATGCCCTACACTCTTGAACTATTGTGTATTACAAAAAAAAAATTCACTTTCAATCCGTGGAAAATTTCCTTATTTCCAATGAAAAAACTCAAAATTGTACAAAAATTTATCTAAAAAAAAAAAAAAAAGAAAAGATTAATTTGACAATTTTATTGTTTACTAGATATTTTAAAGGATTTAAAAATATATATATTTTTTTTTGCTTTGTCTAATTATTTTAATCTTCCATAAGTAATGGATCTTTAAACCAGAACATGGCACTTGGTATGTTCTCTCATCCGGAAATAATGGACAAGTTATTAAATTATTCTCGAGTGCAGCTCAATTGCCAGAACAACTACTACTTGCAAACTTCGAATTGTGATTAATAGTCGAACAATTTCGTCTGTTGTTTTTTGTGCTTATTACTTTAAGTGAAGTTCGCACCCTTTACAGGGATTTTTTTCTGTGAAAAATACACTTGGGGTGCATTTCTTGGAATTCCTTTAAAATCACTAAAAATCTTTTGAAATTATCTCAAACGGTAATTTCAATAAAAAGAATAGGTAATGTATTTTTTTAAATCATCTAAAACCGCGTAAAGTACACCCTTAAGGTGGAAAGGCTGCGAAGCCTGAAAAAATCTCGACAGCATTCTTAAACAACTTATTGTTAGTGACCTCTGCGTATTTTAATATCGTTAATATTTTAATACGACTCATGAACTTACCTCTCGGAGTTCTTTAATTTTCAGTCCGCCTTTTCCAATAATGCATCCAGCCTGGCTTTGGTGAACCAACATGCGAACATCGATCTCGTCATTGCCATGCCTTGAACCATTCTGTAAATCAAAATTGCAATGTCAATATACCTCACACAATCACAAATATCTCAAGTCTCAAGTATCTTTAAGTATCTCGCGTTAGATCCAATTTGTACCCTCAAAATTCGAATTCTTCATTTTAATTTTCAATTATTATAACTAGATAATTTTTCGTTCTGTACTGGTACTCCCTTTTTAAATAGAATTATGAGTACAGAGCGAAAAAATATCTAATCATGGTATTTGTTAAGTTAAATAAAGAATTCAAATTTTGAGATTAGAAATTGGATTCAACGTCCCTAAAAATTGTTTGATATCATTCAAATTTTTACATCATTTTACAAATTCGAAGATAATGATCTTACCTCTTCAAGATTAGGTACCACTTCGTTCAAAACTTGTAGGACAGTCTCCAGATCTGAGCTGATAGTCAGGACTCTAAAAGCAGAGAAACATCAAGAGTTTTATCAATCAGTAAAATATTTACAAAAATATCTGTCGAAAACTTAATATAATATAATATTTGATATAATTTGAAATGCCTTCAAATTTTTATTTCAAGTATGTATTGAAATGAAAATTGTTCGATTTGAATAACTTTCAGATTGGAAAAATATAAATTGTGGTTCATTTGTATAAACTGAAATTTGAGTTCTCAAGTAAAAAATTAAGGAGGGGTAAACCAGTAAATAAAATTTTGTGTAATACGAAAAACTTCGTGTAGTCCAAAATCAAAAAATTTCCAGTGAAAAATTGAATTACTTCCAATGAAATGATTTAATTAATAATTTTATAATTTCTTAACATTTCTGGAAATCTTTTAAGACTCTTTTTAATCTCAAAAAAGTCTGAAATTTCTTTTTAACCCCTCACAATTTTTTTTCTGACAACAAAATTAGATTTTTTAATTTTACAAAAAAAAAAAAAAAAAAAAATCATTTGTATCCTTGAATTAAGATATACATAAAAATTGCTAGTGATTAACTCCTCTGAAATTATTACAAGTAAATGAAAAAAAAAGAGAATTTATTTTTATTCCGATACAAGCAGAGATAGAAAAACGGAGTGGAAATTATATATTGCGATTATTATTAATAAAAGGCGATTATCGGGCTGATGACACAAAACCAATTTTAGATTTTAGTTGCGTGAATAAAAATTATAAACCTAGACTACTTAAGGTTGTTATCAGCTATTTTTTCACTCTGTAGAGCTGCTCTTTTTTGAATAAGAAATTTGTCTATAGAGCGAAAAATAATTTAAATTTATCATTTTTGCACAAAACGAAGAATTCGATATCTAATGTCAATACCCTTAATAATAATTATCAAATAGACCTTAACCAGTTTTTAGAAGTGCACCAATTAACTTATGGTACTTGTGATTTTAAACGGTGGAACGTCGAGTGTGATATTCCCTAGTAAATATAAGTACTTAGCTGTAAGTAATGAATTAAGATTTAATTAGGTATTTTTTTTATTCCAAGATATGAAATCGTGCATCCTAACAGCCTTTCTCGAAAGGACCAAGTTAGTCAACAACCCCTTTTAATCACACATTAAGCTACAACCAGTCGCTTTGCAATCGATGATCTTTAGGATTTTTATAATATAAGGGTGTTGAGTCCAAGTTCTAACTTCAAAATTCGATTTCTTCATTTTACTCAACAAATATTATAATTAAATATCTTTTCATTCGGTAGAGATTATTTTTTAAGTAAAAATATGGGTGCAGAGTGAAAAAAATCTCTAATTTTAATACTTTCTGAGTAAAACAAAACGATTTAATTTTGATTTTAGATCCTGAAATCTTCGTTTTAAGCAAAAAGTTTTTTAATTAAACATTTTTTCGCTCTGTACACATATTTATATTTGAAAAATGAATAATACCACTATAGAGGGAGAAAAATTCTAGTTACGATATTTGTTAAGTAAAATAAAGAGATTGAATTTTAAGGTGGGAACTTTGACCCAACACCTTTCAACTGTTGACAATTCAGAGAGATGGGATCCCTGTATAAAAAAAATTGATAATTGATTTTCAAGTCGAATAGTCGATTTTCGTAAACTGATCAGTTCGTAGACTGATTTTCAGCGACTAGCAATAATGAGTGGGTGTGAGACAAAAGGGGAAAAGAATGGAAGAGTAATAACGATGGCGTGAATTTAATTTTCCAGTGAAAGGTGAATAAAACATTCCTCGATGCAATTATTATAGTTGTATGACATCTTACAAAAAAAATTAAATCAAGCAATTTTGATAATGAAACGAGGTAAAATTTGCTTACAATTTATTTTAAGATATAAATTATGTATTTTGGAAGAGGTAAAGACGTTTTTATTATTTTGAAAAATATCTAGAGAATTCAAAAGATTTCAATGGATTAAAAATTTTTTTAAAGGGATTCCAAGAGATTTTGCGGGATTTGAAAAGATTTTAAAGAATCCTAAAGGGATTTCAAGAGATTCCAAATTTTCTGCAGTTTTAAAGAATACTGAAAGATTTTTAAGGTTTTCAAACAAATATTTTGTGTAACTTTTAAAAGATTCCAAAGAATTTAAATGGGTTTCAAAAGATGTTGATTTCGAAGGATTAGAAGGGATTTAGGAAGTATTTGTCCTTAAATTTTGGTGTGAAATCCCTTGAATTCCAACATACATAATTTATCATGTATTATCAACAATTTTATATATATTTATATATACATATATTTTTTTTTTTTTTTCACAAAAGTCCACTTTTTCGAAAAAGTGCCGTCTCGATTTTTGATTTATAACGTGGAAGTGTTAGATGTCAAACAAGTATAATAATCAATAACAAAATTCCATATGCAAAAACCTTTTAATTAAAGTTGTTTCAATCGCAGAACAGAGCAAAATGCCTTTCCCAATTCATTTGAAGGAAGGAACTTTTTTTTACTGTTATATAGCACAATTTTGTGCTTTGTGGGTGTAAACAGAAAGAAATAAAGAAATTAGCCCCTGATCGTCACTTTAGAAGAAGAAGAAGAAGAAGAAGAAGACGAAGGGAAAGTGAACGAAATCGAATAAAATGATGTTTTTTCTTGTAGATTCTATCCAATTAGAATCAGTTCACCTTAGAAACTGGAATTTAAAAGAAATTAAATATTTGTATTTTCAACAAATAAAATATTTCCCTGCAATGTATTTTCTACATTTATTGAGATTTTCATTTAAAAATTTTTTAAATTGAAAGAAATTTACTAAGGTATGTTTATCTAGTCCTAAATTTTTATTAAAACAAAATTAACCCTCATCAGTCCTTAGTGTCAAATTGACACTAAGGACTTTACCGCACAATTATTTTATTTCAATACTTGAATTAATATTGCCTCATTGATTCCATATGAAAGAAATTTAAACAATTTTTAATTTACCTCAGAGCGTCAATTTGACACTCAAGGGACTGATTAAAGTGGCGAAATGAGGGACTGATGAGGGTTAAAAAAAAATTATAATTTTTTGTTCTAAATATAGATATTTAGAACCAGATAAACGTACCATAATACTTTTACTTTAATTTTAGAAATTTTCAACTAAATATCTCAATAAATGTAGAAATGGTATTGCAGAGAAAAAATGCGCCAACTGACTTATTACGGGGTTATTTTCTTCTGAAAATCGGATAACTGATACATGGCCTTAATCTAAAAAAAAACGGGTTCCTCAGAACTGAACGATAAACTATGAAACAGATTCTTATAAATTGTGGAAGGCACTTAAATTTAAAATCCGGTTCCCACTGCAAACCTAGGATTTTTACGACTTTCTCGCCGTGCTGAGCGGTATGGGAATGGCGAGATTGGTGAGAAAAGCCCGGACGTTGACAAAAAAAACTAAACAACATAAGAAGAAGTGGCAGAAATCAAAAAGTACGAAACGCACTATTTCTATTCAAAAAAAAGTTTAGAGCCAGGTTTTTTTAGATAGGTTTTTTTCCACAATTTTTAATTTTTCAAAAAAATGATAGTGCCGAGACATCAGTGTTAATTTCCTTTTTGTCTCGACACTATCATTTTTTTTTTTAAATTAAAAATTGTGGAAAAAAACCCGTCTAAACTAAATTGCTCTTATGGTAAACTTTCACATACCCTTAAGGGCATTTTAAGAAATTTTGAGGAATTTAAACATTTTTCAGGGAATTTCAACAAATCTTAAGAAATTTTAAGGCATTTCAACAGGTTTTAAAATATTTTTCAAAAGATTTAAAAGAAATTCCAAGGAGTTTAAAAAATTGAGGAGACTTCAAAAGATTTCACGGGATTTCTAAAATTTTTTAGAACATTTACAGACATTTACCCGAGTTTAAAGAATTCAAAACCAATTTTTATATAAACTTTTTTGTATTCTTTTGAAATCCCTTAAAAATTCCTAAAAATCACTAGAAATCTTTTGAAATTTCCTGAAATAGCTTGAAATTTTTTTAAATCATTATGGGCATGTGTAACTTACCGTATGAGCAAATTTAGATAACCCGGTTTTTTTCTCATAATATTTACTTTTCCAAAAAAAAATAATAGTGCACAGACGTAAAGAGTGTGAGCACGCACGTCTGTGCATTATTATTTTTTTGAAAAAAGTAAAAATTGTGAGAAAAAGCGGGGTTATTTAAATTTGCTCATATGGTAATTATCATATACCCTTAAAACCTCTTAAAATCCCTTAGATGTTTTTTAAATCTCATAAAACCTCTTGAAATTCTTTAAAATCCGTTTAAGTCTTTTTAAATCTCTCAAAATCTCTTGAAATCTTTTAAAATTTCTTAAAATCTCTTGAACTTTTTTGAATGGAAATAGTTCATTTCACACCACTGTGTGTTGGTCAGAATCCAAAGGCCTGAAAAATTGAATGATCCTTGAAAAAGATACTAAAAAACGAAATGTAAAACCAAAAACAAAAAGCTAAAAGAAAAAGAATAATTAAAAAAAGAAAAGTATCGTGCTTCAACCGGCTTCTGATCTAAATTTACGAACAGGGTCGCACTATTCAAAAGAAAAAAAACTATTGAAAACTATTGACTATTGACTATGGACTATTGACTATTGATAAAAGTGAATTTTGCAAGCGAGATGAAGTGGGAATGATTCCTTTACGATGCAGAGCGAGTTTGGTTGGTTGGAGAAATATCACGAGAGATCTGACCTTCAGACTCCAAGGTCAGAAGGTCGAAAGGGTCGAGGACTATGATCGGGTGTCGATTAGGGACGGGGGATTCTTTAAAAAAAATTATCGATTATGAGGAATTAATTTCAAAAGCTTTCTAATAGATTTTTTTTATTAATCAACTGAAAATAATCAATGTGAATTGAATTTTTTTTTATAAATATAAATTCCATGAAATCTTCTGAAATTCAGTAAAATTTTTTAAAAATATCTCAAGAGATTTTAAGTGATTTTAAGGGCATATGGTAATTACCATATGAGCAAACTTAAATAACCCCGTTTTTTTTTCACAATCTTTACTTTTACAAAAAAATAATAGTGCACAGACATCCGCGTTCACTTTCTTTACGGGTTATTTAAATTTGCTCATATGGTAAGTAACACATGCCCTTAATGAATTTAAAAGGATTTCAAGAGGTTTCAAGCTATTTTAAAGAATTTTTAAGGAATTTCAAAGGAATTCAAAAGAGGTGAAAGATTTTCAAATAATTTCAAAATATAAAAAATGTTTTTAAATTCTTTAAAATCTGTTAAACCTCTTAAAATTTTCGGAAATTTTTTGAAATCATTAGAAATCCTGTGAATTCTTTTGAAGTCTCTTGAGTTCTTTAGTTTTTTGAGATATCTTAAAATCTCTTAAAATCTTTTGAAATCACTTGAATTCTTTCGAAATAACTGAAAATCTTTTGAATTATCTTGGAATCTTTTTTTTTTCATTTCAATCTTTTGAAATCTCTTAAATCCATTTAAATCTTCTGCAATTTCTTAAAACACAGTTGACTCTGAGTTACCGTACTCCCCCCATCACGGCTCTTTTTTTTAATTACAGTACTCTCAAAGAGGCCCGAAAAGGTCTCAAGCCGCCCGAAGAGGTCCGAAAAGGCCTAAAGTCGCCCGACAATATTGGTGTCTTACTCATTCAGTCTTTTGGTATCACTTGAAATATTTTAAAATATTTTGAAATCCATTAAAATCTCTTGAAACGCTTTCAAATCTTTTTGACCTTATTTTACATCCTTAAAATTACCTTCACTTCAAGACTTCCAGTTTATAGAAGCAGTTTTTATGATATGTTACTTTTTGACATTGAAATCAAATTATTAAAGATTAAGATACAGTTGACTTTGACTTATTTAACAGTTGACTTGACTTTGAATTCGAAAAATTTGAATTGAAAAACTGAGTGAGACACTAATATTCTTGTACATCTTCGAGACTCATCGAGCGTCTTCGAGTGTGTGGTGACTAAAAAACAGCCCGTGGTGGTGGGGGGGGGGGGTGCAGGTATATCAAAGTGTTCAATGAGGAAAGTGTACGGTAAGTCAGAGTAAGATAAAATTTTGAAAGATTATTATAAGCATAAATTATTATCACTTTAGTGAAATAAAATCGCCTATCCTACATATGGACCTAAATATATACGTAAGGTCTCGTGAGGTGTAAAAATGGACAAGCAGGCAAACATGGTAGACAGACAGAAAGACAGAAAAACGACAGACACGTGGGTGAGTTTTAACAAATACCGAGTTGGATAACCGTGGTGGACTTGACAGTTTACAGACAGAATGAGAGAGAAAGCGGGTAGGGAAAGAGAGAGAAGAAAGTGTGATAGAGAGAGAAAAAGAGAGAAAAGAGGAGAAAGAAGAACTTATTGAGAAATTGTAGTATAATGGCACCGTATCGTATTGTAATTAGAGACAAAGTATTAGACATTAAGTAGTGGTGTTGGTATTACCGTTCGGGTCCGGGGCAATCGGGTACAGTGATTGAGGCTTTGTACTGTCGGGCCATGGTGGTTGGTTCATTGGTGGTGGTGGTTGGTTCATTGGTAGTTGTTGTCGATTGTTGGAGGGTGGTCCATTATCCGATTGAGTTGGGGTCCGTCGTTCCGGGCAGGGCAACGGCAGGACAACGCCAGGACAACGCCAGGACAACCAGGGGGGCAACGCCGGGGTCGGGGCGGGGCCAGGGCACAAACCATCAACCAAGTTAGACCACGTCTCTCATCTCTCAATTTCTTGCTTAACAGCTTTACCTACTTTGCCCACTTTTCCCACTTTGCCCACCTTACCTACTTTACCCCTTTCTCAAAACTCCTCCACCCACCCTTGTTTATTTTTCATTCGCAAAAAACTCATCAGTGTAACTCAGCGAGCGAGATCATTTATATAAAAATTGAATTAAAAAAATAAAATAAAAATTTAAGTCTCAAAACGGAAAATAAAAATCGCTCGTGAATCTGGTAATTTTTTTTTTTTCAACTTTTATATTCTTGAATTGGATTTGTGCCGAAAAAATTTATTTTGTGAAAATTTAAAGTTCAGAAAGAAAAATGTTAAATATCAAAAATTCCGGAAATCACTAGAAAACTATTTAAATTTACGAAATTATTTTTTTTTAAACTTGAAATCTTTTAATCTCTTGAAATTTTTAGAAATTCCTAAAAATCCCCGACAATTCTTTAAAATCCTTGAAATCTTGTAACCCTTTTGAAATCCAACATATTAATCTTATAAAAAGTTTGTAATTGTAAAAAAGGCCTAACCTGACAATAAAAATAAATAAGAGTTAATTTTTAAAGATTTCTCGCTTGAATTTTCATTTTGGTACTAAAATAGAAGTTTTAGGCAGAGACCCAATAAAAAAAAATAATAACACACTGAACTCCAGAAAATGAAAAGTCTCACGTAGTATTGAAAATCTCGCTCGCCGCCCAAACTTAAAATCTTACTCAGGAAAAGAAGTAAATTGGCTTAAAGATAATAAATAGTCTAGCGAAACTTTGCAAAGTTAATTCGTTTATTTCATAAAAATTTGAAGCGACTTTTGTAAACGAATTACCTAAGGAAAACTTCGCTTTCTACTTCAATCCAATATTATTTCTAGTTTCTAATTAATAATAATTTTCAAAATCTAAAATCTATGGTCAAGTTTTAAACCTAAGGCTTTACTGAAACTCTTTCTCACGAATCGAGTTCCTTAAACTTACTTATTTCAGCATTTTTAATAGTGAATAATTTAACATCTGTAAACAATTTCTTCGCATCGAAACTCGCCGGATAAAAAAATTTACACCGGAGAAATGAATTATTTCATATGACAGATAGTCAAGTGTTCTGATTGAAAAAAAAATGATAATTTTTTTTCGAACTCCTGATCACTTAAGTCATAAAAATTATTTATTACAGAATTTCTTTAGTTTTTGGGTTTAAAAGTCTCAACAGATTTCAAAAACAAAACTGGGATTAAATGAAGAAATTAAACGAAAGAATGATTTTTTTAGAAAATGCCTTTGAAAAAAATGGAGTTTTTTAATTAGTGTTTTGGTTTTAAAAAAATTGATAAACAAACAAAGAATTTATATTTTCCTGTCATTTTAAACGTTTAGTTTTTTAATTGTACAGGTTTTAATATTAAATTATTCGATTTGGATTGTTTTTAAATCGCACTTCGGAAAGTCTTGATTTCTTGCAAATCTCGATTCCCTTCTTGTATTCAATTAAGAAAACAGGGAATTTATGCTGCGGCCAAACTTAATGAAGAAACTGATGTCGAAAGAGACGAATGTGAAAGGAAAATAAATAAGATAAAAACTTGAAAGCTCACCTGACTTCGGAGTTTTGTGATATTTTGTCCTCCCTTGCCAATTATTGAACCGGCGACCTGAAATACAAAAAGTCATTTTTGCATTAAAAGTCTCTTTAAAATCACTTAAAATTCTTTTAAATCATTCAAAATGTTTTAAAATCTTGTGAAATACCTTAGAACTTTTTTGAAATCCAGCTAATAGAATTTCAAAAGGGTTAAAAGATTTCAAAGAATTAGAAGAGATTTCAAAGATTTTAAGATTTATTTTTAAATATGTAATTGAGAAAAATTGAAGGAAATGCAACTTCCCCATTCACAGTAAAGGAGTGAAAATACGCTAATTATTATAAAAGTGCATTGATAAGAATTTCAATCACGCTCGCATACATAACGGAATTTAGTGGCGTGTAGCACTTCCGGGATCTTAAGCAAATGAGAGTTTCTCTGATGAAAAAAATATGAAGTAATCTAATTGTAAGAACGCTCGGCTGAGCAAAGTGACAATGGCCGGAAGGAACTCACTGTTTTTCTCACAATCAGATTCTGTAGATGTGCTTTTTAATTCACAACACGATGACCTACTATTTCTAAAGAAAGTTTACTCGTTACACTATATTATAATATATTACTACTATAGATACTATATTGAATTCAGTTTAGAAAGCTTTTCTTTTAAAAAAGTTAAATTTTCAAAAAAAGGGATGGAGTTTCAACTAAATAAACAGAAAGAGGAATTTTAAAACACAATAATAGTTAAAAGCTGCTGTCGTTCTTCCCTTAAAATAAAAGTTAAAATAGGAAAAGATAAAGTTCGCTTTACCTTACTGGGGATGAGTAGACGAAGTTCATCATCGCCTTGCCTATAGCGTTTGTGTGGACTGGCTGGACCCCCGCTCCCTGTCATACCCCCTGCATCGGCCTCCCTCTTCATTATTCCTAAAAAAAAATATATCAAATAAATTAAATAATTTGTTGACATTTTGTATTATTTTAGTTTAAATTACAGGAGGATAAAAAGTCGTCGATAATTCATTAGGGAAAGTAAATAGTCAAGTTTTACAGTTCCTATAGACCTTATCAATTAAAACATTTTAAGTAGTTTTAGGGAATTTCAAGGGTTTTCAATAGGGTTTAATGATTTTAAATTTGAAGGGATTTTAAAAGAATTTATAAGAGTTTAACGATTTTCAAGAAATTTCACAGGATTTCAAAGATTTCAAGATATTTTTAACGATTTTAAAGAATTTTAAGAGATTTCGAAGAGGCAATTGGCGATTTTGAAAAATATTATTATTGAAATTATATTATTCAAATAATTCGGAAAAATAAAAATTAGGATAAGGTATAATTCGAAAAACTAAAAATTATTATGGACTATGGTAGTTCGAAACTATAAAAATAAGGGCAAACAAAAAATTAAAAAAATGCTATTTAGGTCAAATGGTAATTCGGAGAAATAGGAATTAGACTAAATTGCCTTTCGGTCAAATGAATTTCAGTAAAATAAAGATTTGGAAAAGTAAAGTTTGGGGGATGTTTATGCGCCTCATTATGAACGATGTAAAATGCAAACTGATATTATATAATTAAATTTAATACGTATAATTTTCACAAAGAAAAATGTACGTTTTAAAGAAGCTGAAACTATCTCATTTGCATTCGTCGGCTCAGAAGTATATGATTTATGAAAGAGCGCTTTGTCGTTCTAGAAAGGATGCTTATAAAGTTATAAGAGAATAATTACTCACCAGTAATGTTGCTCGGATTTCTTTAGCCTCTGAGATAACTGGCTATTGTGCCCTGTAAACAGAACATCATAAAGTTATTTTTTACAAATGAACCGCGAGCACGAGTCAAATGCATACAAATGAAAGGAGGTCAAGATACTTGAACCAAAAAGAAAACGAAAGCCATCAAGGTTCCGAAGTCGGACGAGTAACAAGTTTGCTATTTCAATGCTTTTTATACATATGAATTCTAAGTATATTGAGCAAGACTAATAGTTTTTACTGCATTATCTTCGCCGCATTTCATAGATCAATTAGATTTAGACTCATTTAACAGTATACGATTATAGTTAGTAAGTGCATTTCATTTAACATTTACAAAAGATTTCTTACAAAATTTCAAAACATTTCAAACATTTTTTTAATTATTTAAAAAAATTTATAACAGATTTCCTAAGATTTACAGTGATTTTTAGGAACATTTCAAATATTTCCATGGATTTAAAAAATTCAAAACAATGTCCAGAGTTTCAAAGGGTTTTAATGGATTTTAACCCATTTTCAAAATATTTATTTTAGATTTCAAAGAGTTACAAATATTGAGAGTGCTTTTAATAACATTTGAAAGAATTTCAAGATATTTCAAAACTTTTTAAAATTATTTTAAAAGATTTGAAACAGATTTCCAAAGATTGAAAGTGGTTTGAAAAAATTTCCAAAATCTCAAAAGAATTTTATGAGGTTCGAGGAAACTTTAAAAAAATGTATTCAAGATTTGAAAGAGATCTCCAAAGATTTAAAGTTATTTCAAAAACATTTCGAAGATTTTTAAGCATTTCTAGAGTGTGATAAACTCCTTCATTAATAAAATTTGTAGAGCTTATTTAATGAGGAAGCAAAGTCCTCATCAAATGAACACTAGATCATACAATTTTAAATATCCAGAATCAAAGGAAAACACTGGAAATCTAATTTACAACTAGTTTAGCTCGCTTATCGCTCGTCTTTGTCAAGCATCTTTTTTTTTCATTGTGATTGTTTATTATTAATTATGCCAATTTGACGGTTATGTTAACTATGTTTTTTTGACCATATTATATAGATTTTATAATTTATTTAACAGATTTTAGAAGATTTCCAAGAATTTCGAAGGAATATAAAGAATTTACAGGTATTCTATAAAATTTTAAGGTTTTACAAAGATTTGAAGAGATTTTCAATAATTTTTGCAAATTTTTATGATTTTCAAACGATTTCCTGGAATTTTAAAGGACTTAATGAAATTTAAAGAGATTTTTAACAATTTTAAAGGATTGTAAGGGATTTTAAATGTTGTGAATTATTGAGGAATTTCAAGAAATTTCTAGGAATTTAAAGAGATTTTCAAGCATTTTAAAGGATTTTACAGTTTGTCAGGAAATTTCAAGGATTTTAAGAAATTTTAAGTGATTTTAAAGGTTATCGTGCAACTTTAAGAAATTTCAAAACGTTTCTGAGAACTTCAAGAGACTTTAAAGAATTTTAAGAGAATTTCTAAGAATTTCAGGAATTTTTATAATTCGTCAAAATCTCCTAAAATCTCATGAAATTTTTGAAAATTTTACAAAGTCTTTTAAAAATCATAAAAACTTTTTGAAATCTGTTTAAATTATTAAAAATCTCTTGAAATCTTTTAAGGAATTTCAAAAGATTCTAAGCGATTTAAAATGATTTAAGGGATTTTAAAGAATTTTAAGAAACCTTGTTCACACAATAAAGTACCATGCAAAATGGCAAAGGTACGATTACAATAATGCTGAAACTGCACGTGACACCTTCGTAAAGAAACTAGTGTAAGTAGTGTCACAAAATTTACTCGCGAACTTTCTGTTTCCTCGTATGCGTGGCACAGGTGTTACCGGAAATAAACTCTGACGAACAATAAAAAGAAAAGTGTGCCTGTTCGTGAATAATAGTCACGTTGTAAAAACTCAGTGCATTGCGTCGCTTCGCGTCGACCCGACCCGACCCGACCGAAGGCGAAGGCGAAGAGTAACTATGCAGGTATGCAAGGGATATTTACTTTGCCTGACTCGGTACAACCTACAACGATACTCGAGACTCAAGGCTTGAGACTCTTTCAGGATAGTTGAGAATGTTGAGATAGGAGAGGGGCATATAGGGGCCCTGCAGGACTGATCGCAAGAGGCATGAAAGCGAGAAGAAGTGCACAGCAGAATGTTGCTACAGGGTTGCTACAGCAATCCGATTTCAAATAATTGCAAGCCTTTTACGGCCGGATTTTCTCTCCATGCCAATTTTTCTTTAACTAGAACGTCACGCGAGAGCCTTTTTCTTAAAATCACTTGAAATCACTTTAGAGATGAAATATTTCAAATTCGAACTAGCTGTGAAGTTGTATGAACTTTTGTGCTCATTCAATGAGCACTTTGCCTCCTGGAAGCAAATATGATTTGCGGATAATGAGGAAGCATTAATTAATTAATCAAATGTATATTAATATTATGTCATCTGATTCTTGTCAACAAAAAAAATGTTTATTTTCCTTACATAAACTTTGAAATGTGATAATTTCTAAAGTTACAGCTGAAAAATCAATTTTTCAAAATTATAAATAACCATAACTTCCTTACTTTTAAATTTATTAAATGCATTAATCATGTAGGTCAATCGATTCATCTCGACACAAGGAATCTTTTTTCTGTGTACATCTGCTTCGAATTTTGATTATTTGAAAAGTTATAGTCGAAAAATCAATTTTACTAAAGTTGTAAATGTATATAAAACTTTTAAAATTAAATATTTTGTTAAACCCTTGTAAAAAAATTCAACTTGGTATATAGTGGAATAAGTATGCCAAATTTTAGAAATTTATCTGCACGCGTTTTGTAGATATTGCAGGATCATTAAAAGCGTGACATACAAACACACACATACACACATCCGGACAATTTTTCAGGACATCATATTAAATATAATGCCCTTGAAATATATTTTTAAAAAAACATTTTTTTGGAAACTGGATTTTGTCACCACTACAAAGCTTCCTCTATGAGGAAGCAAAAAGGTGAAAAAAGGTGGATAGGTGATGATCTGTGTTGATCGGAAATTCCTCAACTCCATCTTCAGATGCAATAGTTGCATCAGTGCCTCTGTCAACTTTATTCTTGGGCCAATAATACCAATCATTACAGTACATATTTTCATTTAAAAAAAAGGTGAAAAAAGACTTTTTTTAAATGAAAATAGGTGAGAAATAAATGAAAAAAAATTAAAACAAACTTGAAACAACAGAACGGAGATACCAAAAACTTTTGCTAAAAACAAAAAAAAAAAAAATTGACCTCCAATCCAAGTCAATGAAATGTAAATTAAAAATTCGAAGAAATTCAAAAGAATTTAGAATAGTTCAAAAGAATCCTAAAGAAATCAAAAGAACTTTAAACGAATCAAGGCGAATTCATTTAAATTCAAGGTGAATTTAACAATATTTGAGGCTAATTCAAAATAATTGGACAATTAGATAGGTATCAAGATGAACTCCACGAATTTAAAAAGATTTCTTGACAATTAACAAGCAGATGTTTCAAGATGATTTAAGTGATTTTAAATAATTTTAAGGGATTTCAAGGATTGTAAGATATTTTAAATGATTTAAAGGAATTCAAGGGATTTTAAGCGATTTAAAACGATTAAACAATATTTTAAGGGCATGTGTTACCATATGAGCAAATTTAGATAACCTGGGTTTTTTTCTACATTTTTTACTTTTTCAAAAGTAAAAATTTTTTGAAAAAGTAAAAATTGTCGAAAAAAACCCGGGTTATCAAAATTTGCTCATATGGTAAGTAACACATGCCCATAAGTGATTTTACCAGAGAATACCAAGATATTTAAAGAGTTTAGAAACGATTTAAAAGAATTTGAAGGAATTTCAAGAAATTTCATTAGATTTTAAGAGATTCTTAATGATTTTAAGGATTTCTAGAGATTTTGTAAGATTTTAAGAGATTCTAGCGATTTTAAAGAATTTCAAGTTTAACGAAATTTTAATTAATTTAAAACTAATGTCAATAATTTTTCATATGATTCAACTTTATCAATGAAAAAAAGATGACAAATTTCCAAAATAGGTGAAATAGGTGATAAGCGTGAATAGGTGACGACCTGTGATGGATGTAGTACTTATACTTTTATTGAAGGAACGTACCTACAGACTTTTTAGATTTTCTTCCAGACTCAAGAACGACTCAACGAGCTCGAATCGCTCTTTGCAATCTTTACAGTTTAGACTGTGATGTCACTATGGCACTTTCGACCGTGGCTAGCAATTGCTGCTGCCTTTTCCGATTCCGAAGGATTCGAATATGCTCGTTAATGTAATGCGTGACACGACTCGGTTTGCGTGCAAATTGTTATATTGATCAGCTGTTAGTCGGGTGGATACTAAACTGGTTCGAGGAATTCACCCCTATTGTTTCCTCAATGCGCAAGCGCGTCAACCACCTCTACCCCTTGGTCTTGGTTTCCTTCCCTTCAGCGCTTCTTCTACCGTGCTCTCTGAACTAGAATATTTTACTCCGCATTTTTCTCTGAACGAGTAACTTTTCCACTAACTCACTTACGATGGAATCAGGAACTGAGGATTTACCAACAGTAACTGTCACTGGGAAATGTCATACAAATATGTGTAGAAAACCAAAAAAACACAAAACTACTACGAGAAAATTAAATTGAGTTCTTTTTTTTTTTAGAGTCTATAATTTATTACGTGATGCTTTTTTCAATGATTTTTGGACATAAAAATCTCTTTAAATTCTTAAAAAAAATTTTTAATTAAAAAAAAATCTTTTAAAAATCATAAAAATCTCTTGAAATTCCTTAAAATGCGTAAAAATCTTTTTAAATTTCTAGAAATCTTATGAACAACCAAAAAAGAATACATCGCGCGCATGTCAAAGTAAAAGAATTCAATAGCAATGCTTATCCAACTAAAATAAGCATTTTATGAGGTTGTAAACTTACCCAATTGGATTTAAGGCAGCTGAAGAAAGAATCCTGTTAAAGGAATAGCTTGGATTGCTAAAACACAAAAGAGGAAATATTTTATGAACCAAGTGAAGAAATACAAAAAAAAAAAAAAAGAGTTGAGTACTTTTTGAGTGTGAACAAAAAAAGAGACAATATTGCATAGGCACAAGTTACTGAAAAATGAATTTAAAAAATGATTTATTTATAAAAATAAATCATTTTAAAATAAAAAAAATTTGTTTTAAATAATAACAAAAATAAGCTATATTAAAGTGTATTCGTTGGTTGGAAGGGTGAGAAATATCAGCTAAAAAAATTGTGCCACGTGTGCTAATCAAATAATTCAAGTTCATTGGTGGAGAAAACATTAATCACTGTAGCTAAGTGTAGGAAATGATCTAAGGAAAAATGATCTCTAAATCTGATCTGAGAAATTATACTCATAAAACAGTGGCATGTCATTTATTAATTGCTTTAGTAAGAAAAAATTTACTACAGCATTTAGAAAAACTTTTGACACTGTTTCATTGCAAGTTTTACAAGAATGTCAAGGGATTACAAAAGATTTAATTTAAAAAGATTTTCAATAATTTCGTTATATTTAAATGGATTAGATTTATAACGATCTCAAGGGATGAAAAATAATTTTTCAGGGATTTTTTGGGATTTCAGGAAAGTTTTAAAAAATTTCAAAATAAAAATTTAATTCTAAATATGTACTTCGAAATACTTGGGATTTTTTTAACTCTTTGAACTCACACAATATCTCTTGAAATATTTTTTAATCCTTGCAAATTCTTTGATATTTTTTAACAACCCCTAAAATCTTTCGAAATATCTTGATCGAGGTATAGTTTGAAATTCCTTAAAGTTCGTTGAATTATCTTCAAACCTTTGGAAACTGTTTTTAATTTTACAAATACTAAAAAATTTCTTGGTAATCGAAATTGCTAGAAATGTCTAGATATCTTTTATAACTCCCTAAATTCCAAAAAATCTCTGAAATCCCATTAAATCCTTTGAAATCGTTTGAAATATTTTGTAATCCTCTAAATTCTATTTAATATTTCTTTATAATATAATCCCTGGAAATAGTTGAAAATCTCTTTAAATCTTCAGAAACCTCTTAAAATCCCACAGAATACCTGGAAATCCTTTTGAAGTTCGTAGTTACAGGTAATTGATTTCGAAAATTGGATCATTTCGATTTGAAATTTACGGATCAAACAAAAAAATTCCAAAATGTGATTTCAAAGCGTTGATGAATTTTGAAGAACTTAGGTGCACTACCCGCAGCAATTACAAAAATAAGGAAAATTTCCGGAATTTTCCGGATCCATTTGAATTCCCAAATGTCCCGAAATTCCCGCACATTACACAACCTGATTTATAGTGTATTAAAAATGTACAATGCAGCTTTTCATAAAACTTCTTAAACACCCGCCATCTATCTTGAGTTAGTGATGGTACATCGACATCGATTACATAGAAATCATCGATGCTTTACTCTCAATGTTGAAACATTGGAAATCGATATTTAGACGCCGATGTCGAAGTTTCTGACATCGATGTATCGATGTTCTAAAATATCGATGTTTCATTTCGACGTCCCATCGCTATCTTAAACAATTACCTCAAGACGAAAGACAATATTAACTACCTCCGAGGCTTGATGAGGTTCAATTCTTCCCAGACGAAATTGACTCTACCGCGACGTGCAATGACAATGCAATAGAGTCTTGTTGAGTGCAGTGGTTTCGAAGACATCGGGTGGTGCAATAAGCCGACGAGGACGCGGACAAGAGAAAAGCCCTCCACAGGAGGCCCGAGATCGTCAACTCGGTCAGGATACGACATCGCACACGTAATCCAAAGTGGGTGCAAAAGTCTCTCGATGTGCAGCAGTGGTAAAACCAGTTTGCAAAGTGCGAAAGAGGCTTACGGAGAATAGAGATCCGGCGGAGCGAGTAGACGACGACACAAGCCGACCAAGAGCCCGATATGAAATCCGGTAACACGATAGATACCCCAGAGGTCTAGGCACCAGGAATCACGAAAGGTTTTCTCAGACCAGGGTGTTCTCTCCACTTCGTGTTTCACACTCGTTTGTGGGTCTGCATTGCCTCGAACTGGCCTCTTATCTCTCGTATCGCCCAATCAAAAAACCGACATCATCCCTCGCGTCGATTGGCTGACAACGGCCACTGCAAAGATTGTAATTGGTTGAGTCTAAAGTTACCATTGGTTACCGTTCACATCAACAATGTTCAGGGTCGATATCGTTCCTGCTTCTACTTTCTGCCTTACCAAACATCTTCCACTTTCCACTTTCAACTTTCCACCTTCCACCTTCCACTTGCTTCTATCATCGACTACTGATCCCTGCCAATTAAGGTTGACTCTCTCTTCTGGGGATGATCTCGATTAGCGTCGCGAATTTGAAACGATATTCCGGAGTTATATTTTATACCAAATTTTCCAAGTCGTTAAAAAAGGTGGAGTTGATTTTTTTATTTTATAAAAATAGGTGAGAAATAGATGACAACAAAATTGAAACGAACTTGGAACAACAGAACGGATACAAAAAAAAAAAAAAAATTTGCTAAAAGCAAAAAAAGCCTCCAATCCAATCCAAGTCAATAAAATGTAAATTAAGAATTCAGGAGAAATTCCAAGGAATTTAAAAGAATTTAGAAGTACTCAAAAGTCAAAAGAATCTAAAAGATTTCTAAAGAAATCAAAAGAACTTTAAACAAATCAAGGTAGATTTAATCAACTTCAAAGTGAATTCAACCAAATTTAAGATTAATTCAAAATAATTTAACAATTCCATATCAAGATGAATTCGACACAACCACAAATTAGTAGCTGTACCATATTTTACCATTTCTGTCGTTGACACAACCATAGAGTAACTCTATGGTTCCGTGAAATAGGTGAAAATAGGTGACAACAACCTGTGATAACTACTACAGTATTTTTCTAGAATACTTTATACTCTGGAAAAAATGACCTAGACCTGATTGGCGAGCAAAAATTATGGTTTTTAGAATCCCCTATTTTTTCCCTGACCAAAAAGTTAAGTTCCCTGAATATATATTTTTTTATCTGAACCTGTCTATAACCGCGATTGCCTTTGATTGATCGAGTCGTTTGCATAGATGGCAGTGATGCATGACAAGACAAGATTTTATTGATTCTTAACTTTTATCGCACGCTATTGAAAAATATTGTCAACGAGATTTCTTAAATCAGTTAAAATTATCCACAGAGGCCTCACTGTCGCTATGGAGAAAAAATAGGGTTCACAAGGTATTTTTTTGAAGCTCAAAGGAATCAAAAAAAGTAAATTTTCAACCAGAAAGATGTATTTTCAACAAAGAAAATTAATTTTCAATAAAAAAGAGTTTATTTTTCAATCAAATATTTAAATTTTCGAAGCCATGAAGACTAAAGTGCTTTAATGGTTTGGAATATAAAATTATAGTTGTGACCCTTTTTTACTAAAATTAATGGGTAACCACGGCTAATACATTCTCTCAGTGTACTTTAATTGCGGTTTCAGTTGGCAAGAATCCGGTCCTACCTAATTATTCTTGTAAAAGGTGTCTTATGCACAATCTCCCCTCCTTCTAGCAAGAAAAAAGAAAAAAAAGTGGGTTTAGAAATTATGTCTCACTCGCTTCTGTGTACATTGTACAATTGGAAGTGAGAAGATACGGAAGTGATAAACTGCAGGTTTCGGAGGAAGGTAGATAATGACCGGAAGAGATGAATGAACGAATATGGACAAGAGGAGAGAAGGAGGGAAAAGGACTGTAAGAAGGAGGCAGGATCAAGAGAGGGGATTTAGTAAAAAGTCTGTAAGCAAAGGACGCAACCGCGAGCAAAAGAAGATGCAGTAACATTTCTACACTTTCAAGTCCGCCAGATCTGCAGTTGAAGGACACCTTCAGTCCGTGAGAATAATAATCTCGGCATTTTACCTGACCTTCAACGTACACTCAGAAAAAAGTTTGTTTGAGTCAAACAAACATATCATTGATATGGGGTCAAAATAAAAATTTATTTGAATTAAACAAATTTTGTTTAATTCAAATAAATTTTTACTTTGACCCCACATCAATGATATGTTTGTTTAATTCAAACAAACTTTTTTCTGAGTGTAGGACTGTAGCTCTATATGTATACCGAGTATTCACAAAAAAAAAAGTAAATTAAAAAAAAAAAAAGAATTCACATTAAAATCAATGCAGGGCGCATGAGTATTCCCCAAATTCAATTTGACCTAACTTTCATTTGACCAAATTGTCAACTCACATAATCTCTATTTATCCTAAAAACTGTTGACTATATTTTCTATTATATCGAATTGGTTATTTGGCATAATTTTCCTTTTTCCGAATTTCTATTCAACATAATATTAATTAATAACCTAATTGAAGCTATAAATTCCTATGTGTAAAAATCATTTCTAAAAACTACAACACCGAAAAATAAATCTGCACTAGAACAGGAATAAAGAAAATAGAAAATAGCAAGAAAAGACTGAGGTATCAATATTTTACCTTTACATGCTAGTTCATGCATCGATCGTCGCTTTTCTTAAGAATTAATCGACTGCAGTCGCATGTTTCTTTATTTCTGTTTCTTATTTTTTTTTCACTGGAGAGCTCTTAGGTTTCAATTGTGCTTTACAATGAAAGTATTGCTATTTTACATTAAATTTTACAAACATTTAATGTAATATATTACAGAAATTTTTCACATTGGGGCGCAATGAAAGGAAGGCGTACTACAGCCCCACCTGACAAGCAAACTATTGGGTTTCGCGAAATAATTGGAGAACTGAACTGAGAATGAGAAAAAGCAGTGAATATTGCTTCATTTCTTACTATATACTTATTCATTAATGTTGGATC
>JAUESH010000039.1:19051415-19069027 GCA_032275165.1 Synergus magnus
TTCATATTACATTTGCCTGGTACATTTTGCCCCTGTCAGTTTGAAATTGATAATAGATTGTACGCGAATCAGCGATGAACTTACCTACAGCAACTCGTGGAATTTTTAAAATTTCCTGAGGCGAAATTGTTTTAAAGGCAAATCTTGATACGTTTAGATCTTCCGAATGTACGCTGGTGTCCATGGAGACGTCCGCAGTTGAAATTGACGAAGTGAACTCGGATGTTGATAATGCTTTTTTGGACAGTTCTATGTCTGTAGTTTTGGAAGGAAAAAAATCGACTGCGCTGAAAACATTTGAGTCTATTGGACAAATTCCAATCTTTCTGAAACCGTTTACTGCGGTTTGCATCGTTGCGGCTTTCGTGTAAGCTGAACCGAAAAGTTGGATTCATGCGAAGATATTTCCGAATTTCATCATCCAAAAATTTTCTCAGGGGCTTCATGAAAGCAACATCAAGAGGTTGCAGTCGGTGGGAGCAATGAGGAGGTAAATAGAACAAAATTACTTCATTGTTTTGAGGTTCGTCGATAACATCAATGTTTTTGGTATGAGTTGAGTGGCCATCGAGGATCAGCAAAACAGGTCGTTCTGGAGTAGCTCCGGTAAAAGCAATAAAGGACCGAAACCATTTTAGAAAAAGTTCTTTCTATTCATCCTGAATTACTGCATTCCGAAAGGAACCTGGGGGAAGACCCATTTGAAACGATTGCTGCATTCTTTTCCGCGGAAAAATCAACATGGGTGGCACGTAAACACCAGCGGCCGAAAAGTAAATTTCTGCGGTGACAGTTTCACCTCTTTCAGACGATGTGACAGCCCCAAAATGACGTCGACCTTTCGAAGCGATTATTCGAGAAAGTCCTTTGGGATTTTCAGATATTAAACCCAGATGCTCTAGCTGCAGAGGTTGCTCCAGGCTTGCGCAGAATCAGTGGCGGGTGGCGTTTCATAAAACCATTCAGTCAGTCTACACCAGCTTGGTTTTCTTTTGAGAATGCATGCGAGATTCCGTTTCTTTCAGCTACTTGATATGCAATTTCACGTAATTCGTTAAAAGTTAGACCAAATAATCGTGATTCCATTTCCACTAAATAGTTCACCAATTCGTCCTCTTTTGTAGAATTGAAAACGTTTGTGAATCTGCCTATTTTTTTACTCATCTCATAATCTGAATCTACAAGCGTCTTTTTAACATAGCGTTCCAATGTTGTTTGAGGAACTCCATGAGAAGCAGCAGCAGTTGGTGCCGCATAAGACGGTGACTACGCTCAAAACTGCGGCTTGCATGTCCTCATTTGACCAACTTTGTCTTGACGATTTTCTTTTGTAATTTCTCACCATTCTATAACAAACGAATAGATTATTTGTAATTTTTTACATCGTTACAAAGAACTGAAAAATCTCCCCATTTTGCCCATCACCGTTCTGCTCCCAAGGTATATTTTTGATAATCATGCAATTGCACAATCATGATCTCAGATATTGTCATGAATGACAACTTAATTTGTTTGTTCATGAGGTGTACTTCGATGTAGTATACCTCATTTTGAAATAATATTCAGTTTTATATTATTTACTTGAGTTCGAAAATTCGCAAAATATTACATCGATGCTTCGAAATGATAGGCACATGTGAAAACGTCGAGGTTAACCAAGAAACTCCAGCTGATTCTTACGAAATTACATCGGGATACTTTTTCAACAAAGTTGATGCAATCCCCGTTAGATGTCACTAGTTGTATCTTGAAATATCGCTCACTCACCGTTTTGCCCCGCTCCCCCCCCCCCTTCCCCTAAACATGCTTAAAATTAATGTAAAAAAAATTAATTATTGACTCCTAAATAATCCTCGAACCACTCATCCATCCACACTCTCTCATTCCTTAATACTAATTTGAGTTCCTGTTGGCCGTCATTTATCTAAGTTTAAAAGTTAGTCTGGGAAGAGGATCTTAAATGTGGTACAAGTCACCACGTAACCCATTTTATTATTAAATGAACTCTGTAAACTCCATGCATTTTATGCATTGTTTAGACACAATTAAAATGAACCTAAAAGTGAAAGATTTGAACTGAATTTTTTTAACTTTTTTGTCATCTCTTCTCATAAAATAGTTCGATTTTTACTATATTGTACTTCATAAATTTCCTCATAATATATTTAAACTACCGAAACTTCCCGAGAAAATAAGCTATTAATTGTGTTATTGTACAGCTATTATACTGTTATTTTAAAAAATTTTGTCAGAAGCGATAAGAAAAAAAGTTTAATTAAAAATAAAATTTTTTTAAATAAATAATTTTCGAAGGTTTACCCAATTTAAATACCTGTATCCCGTAGATGAGAACCGCTGAACTGATGAGCACCGCAGACCCGGATAGTCGTTGCACCGCGAGATAAAAGTGAATCAACTGCGTTCGCTTCAGCGTTGCCATTGCTACTGATTTATCAGGAGATCTACTAACTTTTGATATTGGATACTGATATACTGATTTTCCTTGAAAACTCTTGATTTTTCGTTCAGTAATTTGTTGTTCAATAATTGACTAATCTTCTTAAACAAATGTAAGTAAAATCAACTTTAAAATTTGGTATTGTAGGAATAATAAGGAATACAATTATACAAATTATTGTATAACTGCATTACTCATTATTCTAGCAGTAACGAACATTTTCGCGCCAAGATAATTTAAATTTTCCGACGAGAGAACTAAATATGGCTGCGCCGAATCTGTGATCCGATTTGTTATTTCTCTTGAAATGTGAGCGAGTGCAGTTTTCAACTGAAAAAACGCTTTATTTCATGTAATTCTGCTTTTATATAATGAATTTATATTATTTAACAGTATTTTATTTATTTTAATAATGATTTATCAATTTTTATAAATCTCCTGATTTTTTTTCACATCTCCTGATAAAAAGCTCCTGTCTTTTTGTCTCGACCGTTGGAAACGCTGGTTCGCTTCGATCCGAGACTAGATACCGGTTGAATCCGCACGCAGGCACATATAAAGGCGGCAGAATGCCTCATTTGTAGGAAAGAGAGTGGCGACTCGCCACTTATTGAGATTTGGGCGAAGCTGCCGGTCTACGTCACTCGACGCAGGTCTTTTCCTTCCCGCGCGTCTCACCGCGGCGAAAGCGTTCCCCTTCCCACGCATCTCCTGTGGCAAGTCCGCGTAAGTCTTGCCTCTAGTGCGGGTTGCCTATGGGCAGGCATAACCGTGCTATAACGTTACAATATTCATTTTTATAACTAAAAATAAGAAACCAGCTTTGTTAGACATTTTCAATCGTCTTTCTCCCAAGTTTTTTTAGTATTTTTTTCTCCTGTCGAAAAAAAAAATACTGAAAAAAAATTTGGAGAAACACGATTGAAAATCTGTGGGTGTTAGGAAGAGTGAGCTATCTTTTCGTTTCTCGTATAAAAAAGAGTCTATCTGCGCACTTCGGGTGAGGACTAGGCTAAATTTTCGTTCAGGATGAGAACTACTATCTGTTCATTAAATGTTTGTCCCTGAACAAAAGTTGGAATAAATCAGCCAAAAAAAAAACGCTAATAAAAAAGATTCACGTCACTGTAAAGATATTTTAGTTGTGAACATTTTTCCCATTCATGGTTTTTTACACAAAAATTAGTTAAAAAGTTATGAACAAATAAAGGTCAAAAAACAGGGTTATCAGCATGAATTTCACATAAGTGAACATTCACTTGCTGCAACTTTTTAAAAAATAAGTTAAAGTGTGTGAAAAAAATCAGGTAGCATTTTTAACATGTTGTTTAAATAGCTGGGTAAGCATGGTTCGGCGGCCTTGGGAAATATTTGGTTGATATTTTGGTGATAAGTTTCTACCATCATAAGACTAATTTTCCCCAAGTGCCAACTTCGAAAAAAATTGTTCACAAAAGTTATAACATTTTTTTCAAAAATCAAAAAATTCAATTTTCTCGAAAACAGCTGAATCGATTCTCATGGTTTAAATATATAATATACAATATAGCACAGTGGTTATAACAAAAATCGAGTGTCAATTCTAACAATTAGAAAGGAAAACAAATTTTTTGAAATTTTCGAGAATGATCCCAATTATAGTTCATAGCAAAAAAAAAAAAATTAATGGCCCCTGCAAATTATGCTTTGCCATTGAAACGAGGGGTCTTCTTAATTTTAACTCATGATTCTCTCAAATGAGCATCATTTGAAATCATGTGTACACTTTTGCATAGATTCTAGTTTAATAATAATAATAATAATAATAATAATCCCGTGTGGTGTTGCTAGTCTCCTATCGGGCGCTTCCACTGGTTGCGGATAGGGGAACGCCTCCCAGAAATGGGTGGTATAGGGGAAATTAAATACTCGACGTGGAATTATGGAATCGTGTAGGAAAAAAGACTTACCCCAAGAGAATAGAAATCTCTCCTCCGATTCCGATCAGGTTAAAGCCCCGGTGGTCGGTGCTGGTTCCAAAGATTTTGGGAGGAACCAAACACAGGAAGTTAACAGAGGAGATCTATCTATGCCATCGTGGATGAAGAAATGAAGTACCATCCTGGTAATTCTGGCGGAATAACAGAGGAATATGTAGCGCTATAACAGGCTTTCCTCATGGCCAACAAAGCCCTTCCAAAGAACGCACAGATGCCAGTTAAAGATAACATGGCAAAAGCGTTAGAGCACTTGGGAAGCATACGGAGCACCGGCTTAGCTTTAAAAGCAGCGAGGGGCACCTTATACAAAGAGTTGTCAGAAAGTAGGTTACCCAAAAAAGTGCGCAGACAAAAGGAGTGCGCACCTCACTTGGCAATATGGTCATTACCTCGAAACCGTCCTCGAGGTCAGAAAAGAGAGAAGCTTCCAAAACTCCGGTAGGAAGCACCCCAAGAAGGGGGAAAGACGTTTCCACTGAAATCTCTGCCACCACTCTCAAAGATCTTGAGATGGAGACGGAGGAGAAAGATATGTCGGAAGGAAGATGACCCGTGGCAAGAGGTCAAAAAGAAGAATAAGGTATCTCCAAAAAAGAAGGTTGAACCGAAGCTGAGATCAAAGCGAGTCAGGAAGGCCATACCCAGTAATGCGATCAAACTAACGACGAAGGAAGGACAGTCATATATCAAGGAATCATTAAAAATAAGGGACCTTGACGAAATGACAACAGAAGAAGAGACAGTCGCAGCCGTAAGAGCGAAACTGAGGAAAGACGACATGGAAGTATCCTATAAGCTATTCACAAGGTACGGCAAAGTCAAAGTAGCGGTGATACAGCTGCCCCAGGCCGACGCGAAAGCCCTACAACAGGTAGGCAAAATTAAAGTCGGCTGGATCAACTGTAGAATCCGCGAAAGAGTCGAAGCACTTAGGTGCTTTAAGTGCCTTGGATACGGACGCACGACTAGGACTGCAGTGGACCCGACAGAAAAGAGTCCTGCTGGAAATGCGGTGAACCGAACCACAAGCACAAGGAATGTACAAACAATCCAAAGTGTACGACATGTGTTCACAAGGGAATGGTGGAAACCAAACATATTCCAGGTAGCCGCTTCTGCCCCACTTTTAGACTGGAGCTGAAGTAGAAGAGGAACAGCCAGAGAGAGAAAAGCTGATATATTGCTCTTTAGCGAGCAATGGAAAAGCCAGACCTCTCGATCTGGTACCAAGACTCAGTTGGCAGTGCTGGAATCCAAATAATTAACCCAAAGCTACAGATAGGCCAGTTTCAGGAAACTGACAGTGGGCAAGTCTGGGTAAACGTGCGAGGTATGCCTATCTACAGCTACTACTTTTCCCCGAACGATCACTTGAACAAGTTGGAGGCGGAGATCCAGGACCTCGAAGATAGCGTAAGGTCAACAAGGAAAGACGTTCTCATAACCGGCGATTTCAACAGCAAATCACCGCAATGGGGCGAAACCAGGCTGGACAAAAGAGGAACCATAGTAGAAGAGATGGTAGCAAAGAGCGACAACGGTATTTAATGCTGGTCAAGTGTTCACCTTCACAAGAGGTGACTCAGGATCCGTCATCGACCTAACAATAACAGCTGCCGGGGTAGCCAGGAGAATCAGCGACTGGAATGTTCTCGATAAGGAAAGTCTAAGCAGCCATAGGTACACAGAATTCTCGATTAGCCAATCGAGAAGAGAGGGAAGGACGACAGGACGTCAAAATAAGAAGAGTAAACACCCATCTTGGAACACAAGAAAACTTGATGAAAAAAGGCTAAGGCGCTTTCTGGAAGAAGTAAGGCTCATTGGCGAGCTCAACTGGGTGAAAAAACCCGAAACAATGGAAGCCTTAGTTGAAGCCACTCCAGACAAGGTGATTGTCGCATGCGATGCGTGTGCACCACGACGCAGATTCGAAAGGAGCGTGGAGGGTTCTATGTACTGGTGGAATAAGGAACTGACCCGGTTGCGTAGAGAATAACTGAAAGCGCGTAGGGAGTGTACCGGATCCAAGGGACACAGATCCCGCAAAATTGCTTGGAGGAAGGCAAAGAAGGCTCTCAAGAAAGCAATGAAAAAAAGTCAGTCAAAACGTTGGAAGGACCTGATTGCTGAAGTGAAGAAGGACACATGGGGCTTGGCGTACAAAATTGTTACCAAGAAAATGATACCTAGCCAAAAAACCCCAGGTTTGGACAAACCGCAATGGGCGAGAGAAATAATAACTGCGCTCTTTCACGGGAAGAAGCATGGACGAGAAAGGAATGGAAGGACATGGTGGTACGTCTCTGAAGCTAGCACCGCCATTTTATAAAATCGATTTGGGAACTATGCTATAATTTAGGGCTATTTAGGGCCCTAAGGCCAAAATTTTGGCCTCTGCAAATTTTTTAAAAAATAGCTCTCGCGCTGGCTTCACATGAAGCTAGCACCGCCATACCTGTAACTCCAAAACTATTGCGTTAATCCATGTCGGCTTCCCATAGAAATTAAGGCCTCATTTGGGGCTTTCGATCTATACTATGTCCTAATTCGTAATAGTTATATTATTTGAAAAACAACCTGCGCACTCTGGCTTCACATGTGAAGTTCGCACCGCCATACTCCTATCTCGGAAACCAACACTGCTATCAATTCCGGTTTCATATCAAAATTAAAGGCTCTTTAAGGACTAAAAAGGACTGCAATTCCAAAAGTTCTAGTGATGGGATTTTTTTTAAATAACTGCGGTGTTGCCTTCTCGTACATGTAGCACCGCTTTTGCTCGTAATTACAAAACTATTGCGTTAATCCATCTTGGCTTCCTATAGAAATTAAGGGCTCATTTATGGCTTTCAAACTATGCTAGGACATAATCCCCTATTTATTTAAAAAAAAAAGATAGGTGCACACTGGTTTCATATGCGAAGTTAGCACCGCCATATTCGTAACTCCCAACCAGTGCCGCAATCAGTTCTGTTTTTTAGTAAAAATTAAGTACTCTTTGTACTCTTTGTAAATCAAACATTCCTCTTCGTTTTCGGTAGCGAGGCAGCCTGTTCCTCCTTGGAGAATTCGGAGATAATCCGATTTCTTCCTCTCGACATTATACCGCAACTATTATGAAATAAAAATTGGAATTGGCTCGCTAAAATAAAAAACGTAAGCGTTGTAATTTTTGAAGTAAATAATTATTTCGAGAATTTAAAAAAATTAAGTGTTCATTAAGTGCTCTCGATCCAGCCTATTTAGAAAATTCCAATACTTTCATTTTTTTTTTTTTAACAAGCTAATTCTAATTCCCATGCATTTTCTAATTTAAACATAGAAAATGCATCGGAATTGGAATTGGCTCGTTAAAATAAAAAATGAAAGAGTTGTAATTTTTGAACTAGGCTACATCAACAGCATTTAGTATAAGAAACATTTCCGAGATTAAATAATTATTTCTAGAATGTAAACAAATGAGAGTAAACAAGTGATCTCAATCAAGCCGTTTTCAAAAATTCCAATACTTACTTTCATTTTTTTTTAAACAATCCAGTTCCAATTTCAATGCATTTTATAAATTCAAAAGAATTTAATCAATTTAATCAAATTGAGAATGTAATCAATTTAAACAAATTAGGTGCTTATTAAATGCTCTCGATGTAGCCTACTTAAAAAATTCCAATACTTTATTTTTTTTTTAAAGCCAGTTCTGGTTCCCATGCACTTTTTAGTTTAAAACAGAAAATGAACCGGAATTTGAAAATGCATGAAAATTGGAATTGACTCTTTAAAATAAAAGAATGAAAGCATCGGAATTTTTGAAGTAATTTAGATCAAGAGTATTTAAACTACATATTGACCTCAAAGTACACATTCCTTTGAGGACGTAGAAAAAGGGAGATGAAAAGACGAAAAATTTCTTACCACAAGATTTTTTCTTTGCTTCATTTAGCGGCTTGCTCTTTCCTGCCTTGGTCTTTTTCTTCTTTAAACTGCTCTTCCCTTTCAATGGCGTGGCCGCCTGCTCCTCCTTGGAGTTGGAGAGCATTAAATTTCTTCCTTTTGAATTTTCTGCATTTATTATGAAACAAAAATCATGTCATTATTTCGAGAAATTTAACACATTTTATCCTTATTAAGTGATCTCAATCCAATCTATTTCCAAAATTTCAATACTTTCAATTTCTTTTAAACAGGCTAATTCAAATTCACATGCATTTTCTGATTTAAAAATAGAAAATGCGTAGGAATTAGAATTGGCTCGTTAAAATAAAAAATGAAAGCTTTCGAATTTTTGAAGCAGAATAGATCAGTAGCATTTAATATAATAAACATTTCATAAAAATAAATTATTATTAGATTAAAATTAATTTTACCTTGAGCATTGTTTTTATTCCCCGGGGTGTCCGTTTTCATTTTCTCTACCATCACAACCTGTAGGATTAACTTCCTACATGAGGTCTCATGAACTCGTTCGTTTTATACACTTTATAACTATTAAACGTGGATTGTTTCTACGTGATATAGGCAATTACTTAGAATCCTGTGAACAAATTTATATCTTGAACAAAATTCTGAATAATTGAAACACGCTCAACGACGCTTTTCTTAACACGAAGGTAGCCATCTTATATGTGAAGTTTCGCCCGCATTCGCGCTAGTACAAACTAGGGGGCGCTAATCGAAGTTAAAGTTGCGTCGGCAAAGGAATGCTTCCGACAATCCCTCCCATATGCATACAACTCCAAAAATATATAAGAACAATCTCTTCTCTTTTAAGGAGCGTTCACTTATGATGTCACGCACCGAGGGGCAGGGGGGGGGGTTCTTGTCAAGCGTGATAAATCGTGACATATAGGGGGGACGATTCGTTCTGCGCGTGATGGCACGGAGGTCATAATAATAATAATAATCAGGTTTATATTTTTGATTATGTTCATGTAACATGTAATTCCCATATTTGAGAAGATTCCGAAAAGTGCTTTATAATTATTAAAAAAAAAATTGTGAAAAAAGGGGGGGGTCCAAAGAACGTGACGTAATATTATACGGGGAGGGGGTCTCGTCAATTCTTGACAGAGTGTGACATGGGGTACGGGAGGGTAAAAAAGCTTGAAATACGACGTGACGTCATATGTGAACGCTCCGTTAACGCTAATTCTGCTCTATCTATAAAGGCACGTTGTTTCCGCGTTTATACTTCATATAAAAACTGTGCACCTCCCTCATTAGACACCCCATGTTATTTAAGCTAATTGTTCTTACTAAGCCTCCTGTTCATAATCTTATCTCTCAGATACACATGAGCACTCTAAGCCAAAAGTTTAGGGGAGACCGGAACAAAACCGGACGATTTTGCTCTCTGACCCGAAAAAACACACAACAGTATAATTTTTATCTAAGGATTGTATACCACTTTATAGATTGTTCCTTTAGCTACAAATCACGTTCGTTCGAATTTGAAAAATATACAATACTTTTGGCACAATATCGCTTGGAAGGTGACCTCCTCGAAAACGAAAATCTCAAAAATGGCGGGGCTAAACCCGTCACCCCATGGGACTAATCCGAACATCGCAAATTAAGTCCAAAAATGAAACACAAATATGCATTCTTTTATGTAGAAACTGAAAATAGAGTCTTTATATTTGAGAGTTTATATATTTATATTTGAGAGTTTCGATTCAAAAAACCTTATGTTTATGAAATTACGAATCATAATGTTAATGGTGTGAAAAATTTTAGGGACAAAAATGTTTGAAGAAATTTAATCCTCATCTTCAGACTCGCAATCCGCTTCGGATATTTTATTATATTATAGTATTATATAATATATTACATTATTTATTATATTTATTATTATCTCTTCATTTTTTGATATTTTGTCCGGTTCAGCCCCACACAACGAGTTTAAGATTGCGAAGCCAAAACTTTTTTTTTTCGATTTATTCGCAGACATTCAATTTTTCTAGAATTCAGCGCAACTCTATCTGTCAAAAACACTTACACAATAATACGTGAGATTAACTTACAGCCATCAAACCCTAAAACTTTGAGACCAAAAAAAATTGGTTCGGCGAAAAAAATGCGATGTCTCAACACAACCACATCTGACGCCTACTGAATAGATGGAATGTCAGCAAGCTTAACAACATATATGTGCATCACATACTGACGCGTTCACACACAGTATATACTCTTTTTGAAGCTGACCATGGTTTCAGAGATATTCAACACGTTCAGTTTAGCCCCATGTCCGGTTTAACCTCGATCACCCCTGGTCATTATGTCGGCTATATTCCCTTTAGTTGTGACATATTTTACTTTCACGAGACCGAACGCGCGCTGCACGCGCTTGTTTAATTTCTTTTTAAATATTATCAAGAATACAGATTTAAAATTTACCGCGTCACGAGCTATTTTCGATATACGCCGCGTCACAACTTCGATTTGACCAATAAGGAATATGCGTTACATTATTTATCGATGTCATGATCTTTTTAGAATAGGATTTTACCTTCATCTACACATTGTTTGACAAAATCTCCGAGTGTCTCTGCCATTGGTTTTATATTACCTGTTTGTTCTCTAAATTCCATGCTTTCGTTAATTTCACTCAGGCTTAAATCAAATGTTTTAAGTTTATGACTCCCGCCCATCTCGGTATATTTTCTGGCAGACTGATTATTGTCACACCAGATAGTAATCGGAAAGAACGTCTTCTCCATGACATATCTAAGAGATTTGTCGAGAGAAATAAATTCTTGATAGGCATCACTCATCCCCAAGTACTCGGAATGACATGTAAATAGTGTCACATTAGGTTGTTTATGGCTCCTCCAAGCAATGTGTAACACGGATGTTACATCAGGCCCTCTCTTACTACATCCCTGGGCCGAGTATTGATCGGCCGGAGGCCCGACCAATCACGGAAGGACCCGAAGGTATCCGAATCGCAGTACGCGAGTCACAGAGCGACTCGCGACTGGTCAGTCTACGGTGGTCCGCCCTTAGAGGACGATGCTCTCAAGTCTCTTCCCGTTCGCCACTAGAGCAAGACGCTCTAGAGTCTCAGCCCGTTCGCCCTTAGAGCTAGCAGCTCTAGACTCTTTGTCCGTTTCGCTACCAGAGTTAGCCGCTCGCGCTCCCCAGTGAAGTGCCACACCCAGAAGGATGCCGACGTCGAGGAGGACGCCGACGCCCTGGTGAGAATCCGCATCGTGCCGGAGGCCGAGGACGGCCTGATCTTGGAAGAGCCAGACGCCCTGATTCAGCCGCTGCCTGGAGGCAGCCAGACTACGCCCAGGAGGACGAGTTCCTGAAGACGACGTCGCGGGGCGACGCGGTCCCATTCTATTATTCAATATCGGATCCGGTGGCGAGGTCACCCACCGGAACCCCGTTTGTAGTGGCCTAATACACTTGATATTTTAGGTTAGGCTGGTGTCTTCATTACATTCACCCCTTTCTCTCGGCAATCCTGCCCACCAAATCCCGCTCCCATCCCCTGGATAACTACAGCAGTTATACCTGGCGCCCAAGTGGCTGTCAGCAGTATACAAGAGTTATACCTGTCGCCCAACATAAAAAAAGCCACGAATTGTCCCCAACATAAAAAACCCACTGAAAGTAAAAACGCGCATAGAAGCTTCGGGAATCGAAAATTTGAAATCGAAGCGTGGGTAGCAACAGTGAAAATTTCAAATCGGGAAAGTTCGAGAAACGTGAAAAGTGAAAGTGCGTTGACCCGGTCGAAAGGTATTCGACAGTTAGGCGCGGTAAGCGTGGTCAAGCGTATGACTCATCGCCTAGACCGAGCGTTATCTTCGTAAATATTGGTCCCTCGAGGTTTTGGACGAAATTTTTGGATTCGTGAACCTCGAAATATTTGATATGCAAAAGTTATAAAACTTTGCATACAAGGTGGCGAATTAAATCGCACCAAGAAAAGTTAAACGTTTAGATACCGGGTGTAGAAACGAGTCCAATCGTGTAGTGAACATGGAACGTAGGTCGGGTAGGAGTAAAACCAAAATGGCGGAATCTGAGGAGCGAAGAAAAGCTCGTTTGACAGGTACACAAACACAGACGCCGGCCCACACTAATACTTCGACAGAAATGTTAACAGAGACTCACAAAGGCACACAGGCCAAAAGAATTCGGAAGCAAGAAGCAAAGATTGCTCTAATTGGTTCGGAATTCCAAAAGAAATATACCAGGTTCCTGGAGGACTGGAATACTAGGAAACAGTCTAGACGAGTGTCGCGAGAAGAGAAAGTAAAATTTGCAACGATGTGGAGAAAGAACATGGAAGAATACGTGAGACAGAAGAGGTTAGGAAAACCGGAGGTCGGGTTAGAGAACCACGACGAAATAGGAAGTGCAAATGAAATGCATTCAGATTTAGTGGAGGTTAGCGAAAGCGATAGTGGCATTTCGCGAGATTCAGTTTCGAATTCGCGTAGAGAAAAAGGGGATAGACAATCGGTATAATTCGATTGTAGTGGAGATAGCGGAACCGAAGAAGACGATTCACGCGATAAAAAAGAAATCTCGGTAGGGTTCAAGGAACAAGGTGAGAACGATTATAGTTTCGATGAGATAATTGCGAATAGTAAAAGCGAGGATAGGACTGAAAGTTATGAAGAGCAGTCAATAGATACGGAATTCGAGATGAGTGAAAGTGATCTCGAAACGTCGCAAAATAACAAGAAAAGTTTAGGTTATGGACCTAAGAAACGGAATAAGCGGTTAGGATGGCAAAAATTTACGAAAATTAACATAGAAAGAATAGGGATGTTACATGAGGCAAACGAAATAGCGGAAATCGAAGGCAGATTCGAAGACGCGGAGACAGACGTTCAGGATACGCCAAAAATTAAGAACGCTGTGCCACAAAATAATGTAAATCCAAGATTAAATACGCAGGTGACAGGTGAGCAGCTCCCTGTCTCTGAAAAATCAGAATACCTGAAAGCGGGTAGTGTATAGGAAGAAGATGAACGATTCTTCATCACTGTAGATTTCGAAGGAGAACTTTTCCGAATGTTGGTTGACACAAGAGCAACACATTCCTATGTAGGAAAGGAAATGATAGATAGGATTTCGAAATTGAGAATTCCGGTAGCAGAACCTTCAGCGTGTAGCCTAGTAGTTGCCAGCGAAAAAACTTTACGGATGACAGAGCAGGTGTCAATCCCATTGTTCGTTGGTAGGGAGACTAAGAGAATTCTAGTAAGGTTAGTTCCAGACCTGAAATCGGTAGAAATTCTAGGAATAGACGCGTTGAAAGCCCTTAGAATGACATTGGACTTCGACAACGAGACTTGGTGGTTACCAAGCAAATCTTACACAAAATATAAGATGGAGTCTCATCTCAATTCCCTCCCACAACCGATACGGAAGTACTCAGAAGTCGTGTCAGAAGGGCTAAGGGGTTCTGGAAATAATAAGAAGATAAATTTAGTCAATGAGAAACCCGGGAAAAAAGAAAATAGGTCGCAAGGAAGCGAAACGAGAAGAAGCATAGAGTTTAGGAAACCCAAAGTGGAAAGTAGGGTTGACCTAAAGGGTTTGTATAACAGGAGTAGCGTAAGGTCAGGACAGAAGAAATCTGAAGAAAAGAACTCTAAATTAGTAGAGTATAGAAACAAAAAAGAGGTTAAGAAACCTGAATACGGAAATAAAGTAAGCTCAAAAAACGATAGGGTTTTTGAGGCAAGAAAAGTGAAGGTTGCGAGAGCGAAGACTGGAGCGACAAAAACACAGAGCTTATCTATGATTTCGGAGAGAGCCCTAACTCCGAAAACGAGTGCCAAAAAAGCCACACCCAGTTTGCTCCAGATTCCGCTAAGAAACAGATTTAAGTGTTTAGAGAGATTGTCTCATAAAGAGAAGTCTTGTGAAAATAGATACGAGGGCAGGCAAAATAGGCCGCCAAAATGGAAGAATAAGAAGAAACGGTTAAAAAAGTAACCAAAGCTAATGAGAAAATCAGTAGGAAAAAACCTAAGTTTGAAAGGGGAAAAATGAATAGCAGAAATGATGATCAGAACGGAAATAGAAACCGTTGAGGATTAACACGGGAAGTGTTAAAGAAAAATGATAAAGATATAGCACGAGGAGTGCCAACGAACAAGTACAGTTACGACTGGAGAAAAGTTAGGAGTATTGAACCCGATAGAAACAGGATGATTAGGAGTGATAATAGACTTACATCAGAAGTAGATTCTGTAAGGGGAAAAAACTACTGGCGTAGGATCAAAGTAAGTCAGGGTTATAAAAAACAGAAAGTTATTGAAAATTGGCGGGTTAGAGACCCCCAAGAACAAGTTTATCGTTCAGATTGGCGGAAACAAGGGTGTTTGCCGCAGGTTCCTAAAAGTTGGAGAGGACAGAGTTCTAAAAATCGGGACAAGGTAGAGTTAGGACACTTAGGATCCGTAAAAACTCACGCGAAAAGATTAGAGAATTACGTTTGGCCAGGTAATTGCTCGAAAATAATTTTCCACGTGAGGAACTGTAAAGATTAGGATAACCTGAAAAGGAATCAGGGTAATCTAAGAGAAATTGAAGTAACCTGTAAAGGAAGCAGGTCAAGCTAAGAGAAATGGATTAAGGTATACAGTTTGGAAAGATTCTAAAAATATCGGTTTTAGGAGACAACCGATTGGGTAAAGAACCATAATATTATTATAAAGTTAAAATATATATTATAGGTATATTAGAGATTATAGGTTAAAAGTATCCCACTTTACAAGGAATAAAGTGAGCATTGAAGTTCACTGGTGAACAGTTAAAGGGTTACCAGTTGGAACAAAAGGTAATTTTAATTGGTTGCTGAGAAGCAAAAGGTATATGGTACAGGACTTGGTACTGGACAGTAACGAAATTGTGACTCAAGACCGGACAGCTTCGTTTGTTTTTGTTTCTTTGTTATAGGTGTCACCTAGGATGATGAAGGGGAACCATAAGAGGAAACAAGGGAGGACCTATATGATTTCAGAGACGAGTCAAGGAGGTCCTAGGATGGTTGGAGACCAGGAGTTGGTCTTGGATATTGGAACGAAGCCCAGATTTATGCAAAGTTTGGAGGCATAAACCAGAGCTCCCACAGGGGGGAGGGGGTGTAACACGGATGTTACATCGGGCCCTCTCTTACTACATCCCTGGGCCGAGTATTGATCGGCCGGAGGCCCGACCAATCACGGAAGGACCCGAAGGTCCCCGAATCGCAGTGCGCGAGTCACAGAGCGACTCGCGACTGGTCATTCTATGGTGGTCCGCCCTTAGAGCACGACGCTCTCAAGTCTCTTCCCGTTCGCCACTAGAGCAAGACGCTCTAGAGTCTCAGCCCGTTCGCCCTTAGAGCTAGCAGCTCTGGACTCTTTGTCCGTTTCGCTACCAGAGTTAGCCGCTCGCGCTCCCCAGTGAAGTGCCACACCCAGATTGATGCCGACGTCGAGGAGGACGCCGACGCCCTGGTGAGAATCCGCATCGTGCCGGAGGCCGAGGACGGCCTGATTTTGGAAGGGCCAGACGCCCTGATTCAGCCGCTGCCTGGAGGCAGCCAGACTACGTCTAGGAGGACGAGTTCCTGAAGACGACGTCGCGGGGCGACGCCGTCCCATTCTATTATTCAGTATTGGATCCGGTGGCGAGGTCACCCACCGGAACTCCGTTTGTAGTGGCCTTATACACTTGATATTTTAGGTTACGCTGGTGTCTTCATTACATTCACCCCTTTCTCTCGACAATCCTGCCCACCAAATCCCGCTCCCATCCCCTGGATAACCACAGCAGTTATACCTGGCGCCCAAGTGGCTGTCAGCTGTATACAAGAGTTATAAATGGTATCTCCGAACAGACTGATTACATACCCTCCTGTAGATGTTGAGTCAGGGCAATCTCTGTGATTAGCATCAGTTGTTGCACTCAAGTTTTCTGACCTTCATGTATACCTCAGTCCAAGATTAGTGGTTCAAATGAATTAAAATGATTTCGAAAGTGATCAAAAACGGTATTGCTTTTAATTGAAAGTGTTGCGAATTTGAGCTAAATTGTCAACACTTTAATCCAGAACAATTCTGCAGGATTGAATCTATATTGAAATGTTGATAATTTTATTGCAAGGAAGGGATTAAATTGACTTCAAAATTAACTTGACTTCAAATCTATCACTCGCGTTAGAATTAGAATGTGTTCATTTTTGGCAGAATTAACTTGACTTCAAATCTATCACCCCCGTCAGAATTAGAACGTGTTCATTCTTGGTTGCGGGATTTAACAGGATTGAATCGAAGACAAACGTAAATCGGTAAAATAAATTGAAATGTTTAGGTTCAAAAACGCAATTGCTTTGGATTCAAAAAAAGTTGAAAAATCGCCCATATTCCAACTACTTTCTATTCAGTTTAATCCAGTCCTCCTTGCCGGGAGCCAAATACATTAGGTTTCCAATTGCTTCTCGATAAGGAGCATTCATTGTTATTTCATCTTTCTTTTCCTCTGAATTCTCATTTTCCGTTTTGTTTCTTTTATTTCTGTTACTCACTTGCCGTGTAACCATTGGAGTGTTGTGAGAATTACTCTCTCATATTAAATTTCTGCAACACCTCTGTATACGCTGCTTGGTGAATTATAGTTTCTCTTTCTTCTTTGTTTCTCTGTACAGTAATTTCCAAGAATTGAGATGGTTCACCCAAGTACTTCATCTGGAACACATTGCACAAGTGAGACTTAATTTCAGTCAAATTAGTTTTAACGTTGTTAGCAATTTATCACGTCGTCCACATAAAGAACCAAGAACGCTAGCTTTCCATCTCTTCTCCATGTATATGGGTAATTCTCCAAATACAGGGCACTTTTGTGTCCAAAGGATATATTGATAAAACTATTTGTAGAATCATTTTAAAACTTGATAAAAATCTTCATTTTAGTGCCTTATAATGTGTTTCAAAGTTAAATTTAGATTATATGATCTTAAGTCAGAATAAAATAACATTATATACTCAAAAACCGATCTTGGACCATATCCAAGTATACCAAATGCATATTTTGGAATCATATTTGAAATATATGGGGCACTGTTTTAAAATTCATGCTAAAGAGTCTTATAATATAGCTAAAAAGGTACAATTTTCGACAATAATATTTTAATTTAACTATAAAATTCATAACAATATATA
>JAUESH010000039.1:19096959-19109723 GCA_032275165.1 Synergus magnus
AATGGTAAATAAACACTTTATGCTGACAAAAATGACGATATTTGACAGTTGTATACGCTTTCAATTGTATACACTGGAAAAAGCAAAGTGTCTCACAACTAAGCCAGTACTATGTCTCACAACCAAAACATGACGCCATTATGAGGATGGCAACAAAAAAATGGTTCCAACCGTATATTGGCATAATGTAATATTGCATCACAAAATACACTCGTACTTGGATTACTGAGCAGCCACGGGGGCAGAGCGTCAGTAATCGGGTTCAATTAAAATGCGACCAGCGAGCACTCTCAGGTCTAAACTCAGGACCGTATATATATAGACTCATAACCCAGCAGAGGAGAACTCCAGTACTACGCACGTTGTGCAGTATGTATACGGCACTGGCTGTTCGAGGTCACTAGGAGCGACGCACCGGAGTGTTAGGCGCGGGTTGACGCGAAAGGGGGACGCAGAATCAGTCAAGCGTGAAAAGCGTCAGTAATTCAGGTTTCAATAATCCGGGTACGAGTATATGAGGAAAACATTAAATGCTAATGCATTTCATTTATCTTTTTCAATTGATTCAATCGAAAAAATGTCACGTTGAAAAAATCCAAAAAATGCTTTCTTGATCGATTTTCGCACACGATATGTGCAGCTGATGCAATAATGTGTCTATTCACTTCCCCTAATATTTTATTTAAGTTAATAAATGAATGACTAGTAGTCATTTTATTTAAATTAATAAAAGAATGACTACTATTCATTCATTTATTAACTTAAATAAAACATTATTACCTTACGTGCACACCTTCATAGCAGAAAGTTGTCACAAAAAGTACACTGAGAAAAAAGAACGCTACTGGTTAGTGTCTGGACATAAACTGATCCTGTCCAAAAGTGAAAATTTTAGTTTGACAGTACCCTTTTCTCGCCAGACATGAATGGTTGCTTTGTGGACAGGAACCATTCGTGTCCGGAACGCACCTAGTAATGCCCAAGACAGGAATGATTTTGGCAATAATCAGCCCTGCTTGGACAGCAGCCACTCCTGTCCAGCCATGAGTCACTACGCGCCGGACGAGAGTGAGTCTGGTTCGGAACATTACCGACTGCTGTTTTACCAAATTGTCAAACCAAACTGTCAAAAGTGTTTGGCAGCTTCAATTTCGCGTCTATATTTTTTATTGAATAAACGCTGGTGTGCATCATTGATATAAAGATACTTTTGACCGTTTATATACAGTGGTAAGTGTAAAAATGAACTATTATTGTCATCTAATTATGAAAGAAGAATGTTTTTGTCAATAGAAAAACTGTTTCTTATATGAAATTTAATATAGATTGTCCGGCGAGTATTGGAATATCTATCTTTCTCGATGGAAAAATGCATGTGAGTGAATGAAAATCAAGAATGCCAATGAAAATTGAAGTAACATACAAATGACAGATAGTACTCACCTTGCAAAACCATGTTTATCTTTCTATCAATAATGGACACCAGCGTTTATACGATTAAAAAATTCGTGAAAATAATGCTACCAAACACTTTTGACAGGAGTGGCTGCTGTCCAGGCAGGGCTGATTATTGCCAAAATCATTCCTGTTTTGGACTTTACTAGGTGCGTTCCTGACACGAATGGTTCCTGTCCACAGAGCATTAATTCATGTCTGGCGAGGAAAGGGTATTGTCAAGCTGAAATTTTTTCTTTTTGACACGATCAGTTCATGTTCAGACGCTAACCAGTAGCGTTTTTTTTCTCAGTGTAAGTTACAGAAAAAAAAGCAGACAAAAGCTGAAAAATGTTGAATTTCTCATATTTCAAAAAAACATGCGTACATATCGTTGGTCATAACTCACTGAAAAATAAAAGTTTTCAAAGTTTCTTTATCTCATTTTGAAGCTTATATTTTGCTGGAAAAGATGTGAATTTACTAGATTTTTAATACTGCTTTCGCAGATTTTAAGGGAGGTTTAAGTTAAGAAAAACATCAATTTTCGACACTTTTGGTCAGTTATAGTGAAATTATATAATTTTTCAAAACTGAATTCGTCATCTTTATCACGTAGGATATATTGTCAGTAATATAGACTACAAATTAAAGTAGGCTAGAATCATCCGAATTTAGAAATGGATCAGGTATAAAATAAATTTTGCACTGTTCGCTGTTTAAAACTTGAATATACTTGCGATAGTTGAATTATTTTTTTATCAGACTCAAATTTTCAAGATAAACTACTTGTAGCATATAAAAACTTTTAGGCACCATGGGTTTTTGAAATTAAAAAAAAAATTTTTTTCGGCCCACCCTACTGTCCGCAGATCTGGCACGCTATCTCGGAAAAAACGAAACGAGATCGAGATGAAACAAAATGAGACGAGGCAATGCTCCCAACGAGAGCTCTGTACTCACCTGCCAAAGAATATTTTTTTATTTACAGAATATATATTTATTTTTATTAAGATTCAATAATTTCGATCTAGTGGATATTTTGATAAGTTGAAATACCATTATTTATAATAAACAACAAGAATAATATTTTTTAGCATTTTAAACTGCGCGCGAAAGCAACCAATCAGATGTCGAGCGCGACGCATGCGCAGCTAAGTAACGAGCACTCGTTGGGTGCACTGTAGCTGGCGTCCCATGATTGCGTTTTGCATTGCGTCATAATGAGAGAAAAAGAGATAGAAATATTTAGTACTTCTATTTCCTTTTCTCTCATTATGACGCAATACAAAACGCAATCATGGAATGCTACCCTGAGACGAGGTAAAATGAGAAAAAAAAAGGGGGGGAAGAGACAAGATCGAAAAATCAACGAGACGAAAACGAGACTTTCTGGTTTTGTTTCATCTCAAACGAGAAAACTGTAATAAATAAATGTAATAAATGACCGTAGGCTCTGTCAAATACAAAAACAATGAAGACCAATTTTGCAATAAATCCCACTAGCATTTTTCCCATAGGAAAGATTGACAAAAAGTTTTTGATATTTCTTTTGACACTTTTTCGCAGTATATTGATTAAAAAATATCTTTTTAATGTTTTGCTTAGGTACAGAGTCATCTATGCAGGATTTTTCAGCCTCAAATACAGATACATTTAAACTGGATATGAATACGAATGAAACATTACCAACTGTTTTTTCTGAGGAGAACGTGACTTCTGTATCCGATATATTATCGGCAGATGCAACATTATCAGCTGGGGAAGATCATTTATCTTCAGCTACGGAAAAAATAGATGGATCTTTCGGAGGAGCTGAAATGCTTTCTGATACATTTGCAACTATTTCTCCTAAAAATGTTAGCGAAGGATCGTTTTTCATTACTGAAGAAACTGTACATAAAACTCAAAACGCAAACACTGTTACTCCTAACATCATGGGTGTTATTGATCAACATCCCAGTTTCATAGCTTCTCCTTCAGATTTTTCTGGAGACAATGTTCATCTTTCGAATGGAATGAATAAATTTTCAACAACCACTGAAGAAGTTACTGATACTTTTGATGCTTTTGCATCGAAGTTTGACAAAGCTGCTGAGCTACAGAATACTACTACAAGTTCAATGATTGATCCGTTTGTTAGTGGTTCTATAGCTATGGACACATCCAGTGATGGTAAGATAATTATTAAAAATTTAAGGTATATGTCCCAATTCTTGATTAATGAAAGAGTAGTGCTGAGGTTTCTTTCATATATGGGGGATTTCATCTCAAGTGTACTCACTCTGAAATTTGACTTTCGATTGGCCATAAGCATTTTTTCAAAAAATAAGTATTTGACATTCATAAATGAAGGTTAAAACTAAATTTGACTTTTTCTCGAGGTCGGACCCGTTTTTTTGCTTTTTTTGGTCTTAAAAGAAAGCTCAGGTTTTTTCCTATAAGATTATATAGGTCAAAAAGTGGAGAAAGAATTTTTAATTCATGAAAATAAGCGTTGATTACTCCAAGGAGTACTCAAATATTTGTGACTCTTTGAATAGCAATAAAAAAATGTTTTCACATTAAGGTTTCGATAGATTTTTTCATGCCCTTTCGATTGACCGTAAGCTTTTTTTCAAAAAATAAGTATTTGACCTTCGAAAATGAACGTTAAAACTAAATTTGACTTTTTCTCGAGGTCGGACCCCTTTTTTTGCTTTTTTTTTGGTCTTAGAAGAAAGCTCAGGTTTTTTATTATAAGATTATATAGGTCAAAAAGTGGAGAAAGAATTTTTAATTCATGAAAATAAGCGTTGATTACTACAAGGAGTACTCAAATATTTGTGACTCTTTGAATGGCAATAAAAAAATTTTTTCACGTTAAGGTTTCCATAGATTTTTTCATGCCCCTTCGATTGACCGTAAGAATTTTTTCAAAAAATAAGTATTTGACCTTCAAAAATGAAGGTTAAGATTAAATTTGACTTTTTCTCGAGGTGGGACCGGTTTCATTGCTTTTTTTTTTTGGTTTTAGAAGAAAGCTCAGATTATTTCTTATGAGATCATATAGGTCAAAAAGTGGAGAAAGAATTTTTAATTCATGAAAATAAGCGTTTAATTCATGAAAATAAAATAAAACATCAGTACATAGAATTTGTAAATTAAAAAAAAAGAGGTCTCAAAAATTTTCAAAGTGCTCTAACTTTTTGAATTTTTATCGAAAATGGCTACCTAATGAACTTGACCTTCATTTTAGAACACTAAAAGAGTATACCAAAGGCTAATACAATTGATCAATTCTTTCGAAAGTTATCGTGCTCACAAAATAAAAGTCACACACACAGGCTGATTCGTAAAAATATGTTTTTCGGGTTCGGGGGTTCACAAAACGTGGACATTTGACAAAAACTGGGGAGGTCAAATTTTACACAAATCTAATACATTCCCTGATGAGAATGTAATAATAACTCAATGAATTAAAAATTCTTTCTCCACTTCTTGACCTATATGATCTCATAAGAAAAAACCTGAATTTTCTTCTAAGACCAAAAAAAAAGCAATGAAACCGGTCCCACCTCGAGAAAAAGTCAAATTTAGTCTTAACCTTCATTTTTAAAGGTCAAATACTTATTTTTTGAAAAAATGCTTACGGCCAATCGAAAGGGCATGAAAAAATCTGTCGAAACTGTAGTGGTAAAAAATTTTTTTATTCCTATTCAAAGTGTCACAAATATCCGAAATAAATGGTGACTTCACAAAACCTAGAAATTTCGCCCGCTCCCCTTCAGTAAATATTTGTTCAATTAGCAAAATTTTTTTCCCACAAACTACCATCCAATAGGACAACACTTTGCCCAAGGTTTAGTTCGATCAGACAAAGTCAAATTTCAGAGTGAGTTCACTTGAGATGAAATCCCCCATATGCATTAAATACAAGTTTTATAACATTTTACTGTAATAATTTTAATTATTTTATATAATTTGTCTATTTCTCTTCAAAATAAACGCTAAGGAGAGTAAATTAGTAGAAAAATGTATAACAAGTTAATGACATGATTACATGTCAGAAGAAGCCCGAAACTCGAAATCATAATTTATTTCGAACTTATATTTTAGTATGGGGAGACTCAGCGGCTGTAGGTTCTGATACAGCAACTACTGGCTTCGGCGAATCTGATGGATTTGATTCTTTCTTGAGTATGACAGCTCCTCCGCAAGAAATCAAAGTTAAAAGAACTGAATCTGCAGACTCGGACGACTGCCCGGACTTCAGCGTATACATAAAGCAAGTGATTTTTAATATTTTTTTTATTTGAATATATTTTACATAAATCATTTTATAATGCATTCGACTATCAAATTTACTTACAAATTTTTATTCATCCAGACCTAAAGAAACGGATCAAATCCAAACAATTGAAGGTGGACCAGTTCCCATTCTTGCACCTCCACCTAAAAGTCCACAAAATTCCGCTTACTCTGATGCTACTCTTCGATTTAATCCCTTTGATAAATCTGGAAGTTTCGCTCAAGAAGCCATAATACCCTCCGAGATTCCTCAAGCGGAAATAACGCGAACAGACTCACAGGTAAGATCGATAGTACGAATTAATTTCAAATAATGCAGGCTGTGCATGTTCACGTCACTAAATCGTTTTCGGGTGAAATATGATGTTTTCAGACGATTTTAGACGCATTAGATTTTAAAGTTCTCTCCTAATATACACAGAGAGAAGTTTGATAGAACCGCTGTGCTGGCGTTGAGAGAGTCGCTGTACTTTAGTTTATTATGGCTGCTGCTCTAGGTTCGGGGCACTGGTTATGCTAGACTTGGTTACCTCAAAGGGTTAATGCAACAGTTCGACTAGTTTGGGGTAATGGTTCTCCGGAATCAGTGGAGCCTTTCTACCAAACAGAGATGGCGCAGCTCACTGTATGACTGGCGCGACAATTGCGCGTGTTGAGTGAGCGGTTCTACCAAACCGCTAATAATATAATATAATCTTATATATAAAATTTAAAAAATGCACTACTTAGTCATTTATTCATAAAAATACATTGTGTTTTCACTAAAAGTACTTCACCTAGGCTTAATAGTGATTTTTAATTAGGAAACTTTTTTCTTCCTACATATAAACATTTGTAATTGCAGGAGACGCCACCGACCCCTCTTTTCGATGAAGATGTTAGTCAACCTTTGGAAGATTTTCCGCGAGTGACTTATACAGGTGATGGTTGGGAAATGCAACTTCGTCAACCTAATAAAAAGAAGATAACAGGGCAAAGATTTTGGAAGAAAATTTTCGTACGACTCGTGTACCAGGGTGATAATCCCGTTGTCCAGCTCTTTAACAGTAAAGATGACAAAGACCCGTTTCAAGAGTTGCCTTTATTACCGTGTTATTCGGTTTCTGAGATTGGTGCGCAACAGTTCGATCAGTATGGTAAAATATTTACAGTAAAAGTGCAATACATCTTTTACAAAGAAAGACCTGGTGTTCGGCCCGGTCAAGTTACGAAAGCTGAAAGATTGACAAATAAATTAAGTCAATTCGCCGCATACGCTATTCAAGGAGACTATCAAGGTGTGAAGGAATTCGGCAGTGACTTGAAGAAACTCGGTCTTCCTGTCGAACATGCACCTCAGGTAACATTTCAAATACTTTCAAAAATATGCACCATTAGAATATTTCTTCGAACCAAACAAGATTCAACTGCGTCAATCCGTAGAAATTTTTCAATCTTTTGTAACAGTTTTCAGTCCGTACATCAACCCGTTAACAAGGTGTGTATTGAAATGAATTAAAATGATTTCGAAAGTGATCAAAAACGGTATTGCTTTTAATTGAAAGCGATGCGAATTTGAGTTAAATTGTCAACACTTTAATCCAGAACAATTCTGCAGGATTGAATCTATATTGAAATGTTGATAATTTTATTGCAAGGAAGGGATTAAATTGACTTCAAAATTAACTTGACTTCAAATCTATCACTCGCGTTAGAAATAGAACATGTTCATTCTTGGTCGCGGGATTTAACAGGATTGAAACGAAAACAAACGTAAATCGCTAAAATGAATTGAAATGTTTACGTTTAATAATGCAATTGCTTTGGATTAAAAGAGTTGAAAAATCGCCCATATTCCAACTAATTTCTATTCAGTTTAATCCACTCCTTCTTACCGGGAACTCCAAATTCAATTCGAATGAATTCTTTCAATCCTTTTTACTTCATTATCCTAATCAGAATTAATGTATAGCGAATATGATTAATGTGAACACGCGCTTTTCAATCCATGCCTTCAATCTGAATGAATCTGAATTTACCTTTCAATCCAATCAGTTAATCCGAATTGATCAGAGCCTCCTGCGGAAAGTTTTTTAGTTCTTCTGAAACTTTTTCAATCTGTATGAGTTTTTGAAATGCAATCCGAATGAATCCGACATGAAAGCGAATGAATCCGATTCAGGGTGTCCAGCGTGTGGGAAAAGCGTGAAAAACAGAAATAGTACGGGAATTTTATTGGTGCAAGAAATGTACGGGATTTTTTGTTTGATGCCGGAATTTTTTATTTCCCTTGAATGATTTAATTCGGATTCATTCGGATTACAAGTTCGGATTGATTTTGAATGGGTCTGGGATTGATTTGGATTAAAAATTTCCTTTCAATTAGATCAGAATGAAACTGTTTTGTTCGGGTAAAAATTCTGGAATGATTTGTAAAATTTTGGATTGGTTCGCAAAGAATTTCAATCTTAAACTTTCGCCAGGGGCATTGGAAGTTTAAAAACAGAAATTCTTTACAGTTTATGTGCTGGAATAGTGCAAAAGTTATTGTTTCATTATCTGAAACCCTTGATGGACAAAAGAGAAAACTTCATTTATTGTTGCAGGTTTCACAACTTTTTAAAATAGGCTCTCAAAATTATGAGGATATGAAGGAATTTTCTTCTGCAATCGAAGAAGCTCTTTTCAGATTATCAGCACATAGAGATCGGGCATTGCAATATAAAATGGAGGAGGTACAAATCGCAGTTGTTGATGAACTATATGTGGAACAAAGTGCAGATGGTCATGTAGAAAAACAAATTGCACGTGTTCGATTATTCTTTTTGGGTTTTCTATCAGGTAATATTAATTAAATATTAGGGCATGTGATAATTAACATAAGAGCAAATTTAAATAACCCCATTTTTTTCTCACAATTTTTACTTTTTCAAAAAAATAATAGTGCAAAGACGTCCGTATTCACGTTCTTTACGTCTGTGCACAATTATTTTTTTCAAAAAGTGAAAATTGTGAGAAATAAAGCGGGTTATCTAAAGGTTTTTAAATCAAAATCAAAAGATTCCATGGAATTTCGAGGATTTTAAAGAAACTTATCATTTTTCGAGATTTCTGAAAATTTTTAGAGATTACATAAAATTTCAAAGGCTTTAATATACGATTATTGTAAGTTTAAAAATATTTTGAATAATGTTACGGTTTATCAATGGACTCCAAGAAATGTTTAATGGTTTAAAATGGATTAGGTGAACTTGTATTTTGATAATAAATTACAGGTATGCCTGATGTTGAGCTGGGTATAAATGATATGCGGCGACAAGGAAAAGAAGTAGTTGGTAGGCATGACATAATTCCAGTAGTCACTGAAGAGTGGATAAGACTGGAAAATGTTGAATTCCATTCCTGCATCCAGCAAGATGAATTTGAAGATTCAAAAATCATAAGGTAAATTAATGCTCTAACATGAATTTTTCTAATTTAAAATCCACTCTTGTGAATCTCAGTCTATCACAGCTTTGTAATCTTGAAGGTTCAAACCACCTGATGCGTGCTACATTGAGCTGATGCGATTTCGAGTGAGACCGCCAAAAAACCGAGAATTACCTCTTCAATTAAAGTGCGTTATGTGCGTAACAGGAAATAAGGTAAAACATTATATTTTGTTGATGTATTTATCATATTGCAGTTTTTTTAAACATAAACGTGAAGAAAATCGGGAAAAAAAGGAAAGAGTTGAAAGTTCTATAATGTATCTCAAATTTAGATTTCGATATTCATAGGTTGAAATAAGAGCAGATATACTGGTCCCAGGCTTTGCGTCCCGAAAATTAGGACAAATTCCATGCGAAGACGTTATGGTACGAATACCAATACCCGAATGTTGGATCTACCTTTTTAGAGTGGAGAAGCATTTTAGATATGGTTCAGTAAAATCTGCTCACAGACGAACAGGTAAAATTAAAGGCATTGAAAGATTTCTTGGTGCTGTGGACAATCTTGAACCACAGCTTATGGAAGCCACTTCTGGTCAAGCAAAATATGAACATCAACATAAGGCTATTGTATGGAGAATGCCGAGATTACCGAAGGAAGGACAAGGTATGTTGGTTTAATTATAATTTATAACTGGATTTACTCGGGTTGGTGGGCCCTCTCGAGAGAGGCTCACCAGGTGCTCAGGCTACAAGCCCATTGTGCCATACCCATATTTAGTCAGGACAATACTCTGGACTGACACCTTCATCGAGTTAGTCTTCGATGTTTATTTCCGGATTAACCTCTCATGGGACCAGGCCACCCGCGACACAGTGGCAGAGGCCGTGCTTATTTGCGAGTCTCTGTCCCTGGGCCGGTTGGAAGCCTTCCTAGCCAGGCCAGGCCCAGGCACAGTGGCAGAGGCCATGCTTTCTTTGCGACCAGTCTTGCCCCTATGCCGGGAGTAGCCCCCAATACTCGTATTGGGTAGGGTAGGATGGGTGGAGTGATCCATGCGAGGTCATCATAGGCGTCCGCGTCCAGAGAATTTCCCCGGAATATTTCACAAAATCGGCCGGTATCCTCAAGCCATGTGCCCCTCGACATGGGGTTAATATTGGTTCACCAACCTCTCCTGTGGGGACCTACAGTTTACGGTGGGTTTCGAACCACCAGAGCTTCGGTTACCAAAGTAAGTACATAGAAAATTTTTCCATTGGTACCGGCTCTGGGATCGAACCCGAGGCTCGAAAACGGAAGCCTCGCGTCTTACCACTTGAGTCACCGACAGCTCGTTGGTTTAATTAACCTTGTTAAAAATTGGAAATAGTAGCTCACCCTCTTAATACAGCCGAAAAATGAAAGTTATTTTGAAAATTCCCGAATAAATGGTGAATGTATAATCAATTTCCTTTTCTATTAGGCTTTATGATGTTAATATTAAACTCTTTTTCATCGAATACAATTCAATTTTCAGGAGCTTACACAACGCATCAACTAGTTTGTCGTTTAGCATTGACTTCATACGATCAAATACCTTCAAATTTAGCAGAGTATTGCTATGTAGAGTTTACAATGCCTGCAACACAAGTATCACACACAACAGCGAGAAGTGTTAGCTTCAGGAACCATGATAGTGATGATCCACCGGAGAAATATGTTCGAAATTTATCTCGACATGAATACAAGTAAGCAAAGTTGTCCGGCGTGGCAAAGTTGTCTTCAAATAACATCGCCATTTCTTTAAAATTTACCTTTTTTTATTAAAGATATTTATTTTAATGGAGACACCATACCGTAAACCTAAATCTTAAAACCTTACATACGTAAATTAAGAACAAAATATCTCACGTTGAATTCCACGTATGAAGTTCAACGTAATTTTCAATTATAAATATCTTGTATGACATAAGAGATACGTAAAAATGGATGCTCATTTTACTAAACAAATAATAAAAATATATATTTTACACAAACAAATATTTAGATTATACTTTTTCCGAGTAAAATCCGAAGTCACAACAAAAATTCTTATCCGAGTCAATCTGATCCAATTTGAAGTCAAAATCAAAGTTTTTATCAGAATCTAAGCCTATCCGAAGTAATAATCGGAATTCGGATTAAAAAGTTGGTTCGAATTAGCTTCAAATTTAGTCGGATTGACACGGGTTACATCTTTTTCGGACTAGCCTTGGATTTATTCAGATTGAATCGGATTAAAAAGGAATGGCTCAGAATTTTTTGGATTCATTTGGATAGGATTTCTATTTGAAGCTTTTTGTTAGATATGTGAAAGGAGTTTAATTGTAATTTTATTGATTTTAGAGTTGGCATTGAACATACTAAAGGTGAAGGTCCAAATGCTTACATCTCTGCAACGATGACGAAAAAAATTCCAGAAACCATGCCAGAAACACAAGAAATGCCAGCTGTTCCGGCTGATTCTGACTCCGATTCATCAGAGTAGTGTAATAAGCGCATGTAAATTTTTTGTTTGCGAAAAAAAAAAAGAATTATTAAGAAAGCATAAAATAAATGACGTTCAAGGAGAACGCAAGTTTTGGACAGCTGTAACTAGCTAATATAATCTATATTGCTAATTAATGTCAAATGTTGAAGGCATTACACTTTAAAACTTGCGAATTTGTTTCTCAGCCTCTTGAGAGAGATTAATGTAGTGATTTGTTTGAACAGTAGATAATAGACAATAAACTGAAACAAAAATTATATGTATATAGAACTCTCTACCTTAGATAACACCCACAACATCACAAACTTATAAAATTCATTGTGAATTTAAAGGAGTGGGATGGTGTTACCTCAGACAGAGGGTTGATAAACCTCGAATAACTCCTACTGAATAGTTTAAACTCCAGTACCTTGGAAATATGTTTCAAACTCACATAACTCCTGCTCATTTTGGAATCACGTAACCATAAGTGTAATTCTTGGAGTGCTATATGTACAGAATGACAGGGCAAGTGACCTATTCGTAGCAATGCTCCTAGCAAGTTTGCATCGCTCACCCGAAATGCTCGATTTTATAATCTCCAACGCGAATTACTCGAGTTCCATTAGGATACGACAAACTCCAAATTGATGAGAACCTGAATGAAGCGTAATTCACAAACTTCAAATTAAATTTCTATAACTGAAAGCTGCTGGAGCGGTGTGCACAAAAATTGAATAATTTAGAAATTGTGCATCACTTTACCAACTGAGTTTAGAATCATCTTTTCGCTTTAATAAAAAAAGCAAATTTGTGAAGCTTAATACACTCGAAAACAGCAAAACCAAACACGCAAAATGGACCAGTTATCTTATCCAATTATTTTATCCCACTATTTTTACAGGTGATGTACGTTTCTAATTTCCAAACGTAATCATCGCTCAGAATTGTTAGGTTGGCAGTCCCGATATACAAATAAATATATGGGGCATTATTTCTCAAGTGTACCAGCCCGAATTTTTGACTTTGTCTGATCGAACTCAAACTTGGGCAAAGTGTATTCCTATCAGATAGTACTTTACCGGAAAAAATTTTTTTCGATTGGATAAAAATTGACCGAGATAGGGGAGGGGGAAGT
>JAUESH010000039.1:19132396-19143210 GCA_032275165.1 Synergus magnus
TCCGGAGATAGTACAGTTTCTTCAAATTCATGGGTGTCCGGGGCTACCCGATGTCCGGGGCTACCCCACTCTCCCCTGTGTTTTTTTTTTGCAAACTCCGCGTCTACAAAAATTGAAGTACATAAAATTCCTCAAAAAAAAAAATTCTATTCATTTTTTTCATACGACCCATATTTTTTGAATAATAGCCGGGCAAAATTCGAAAATTTGTAAAAAAAAAAAAAAAAATGTTGAAAACCCACTTATACTACACTCGAATCTCGCTATAACGAGGAGTTCGGGAACGAAAAATTTCGCTATAACGAGCGCAAGAGGGGCCCCCACCAATAAGATGGTTTAATTTGTGTGAGTACATCTGTGTTCTATGCTATGCGCAGAACGATGCGCAAATTTAAATTATTTGATCGTATGTAAATAAATAATTCGTTTATTTTTCTTTAACATGTATATTATTTAGTTGTCATTTGAGTTGACAGTTTATAGGTGCTATTCTTAATTTATATTTTCAACAATTTTAAGTGATTGCCAAGTCATGGATGAGAACATTCATCAAGTAAGTACATATACGATGCAAGTAAAATGCATGTCAAAATAAAAACTTGGATTATTTGAAAATTTTACTAGAATTATTGTTAACCTTAAATTAAATTTGAATTATGAACATCTTTTTACAATATTTTTAATATTTGTAACCCTCAAATCGCATTTACTTATTTTTTCTCATGGAAAAACCAAAAGCAATATTTATATTTCAAAATATGCTTTTGTGCAACTTTGTACTAATGTACGGTTTAAGGATTAATATTACGTATAACTTCGAAGTTTTTTTTTTTTTTCAAAATTTCTGAAACTGTGCTTACTATATTTACAAAAAAAAAAATATTTTTCACTTTAAATTTTTCACGAGAATTAATATTTATTACTTTAAATTTTCGATAAAACTTACATTTATTCGAATTCAAAATAAATTTAGGTGAATTAAGTATTTAACCTTAGATTTTTTTATGAAATATATCTATGTTTGATATTTTCAGAGAAGAAAGCGTAAAGCTTTAACAATAGAAGACAAAATTCATATTTTGAAGAAACTAGAAAGTGGGATCCAAAACTTTAAGCTTTGTGAAGAATATAAAGTCAGCAATTCTACAATTTCGACAATTCTTAAAAATAAAGAAAAACTTCTAAAACATTACGAGCAGGTGAAACTTGTCCATGGCGATACAAAGCGAAAGAGAGTTATTCGACCTGAATTTGAAACACTTGAGGAAACTCTTTATGCTTGGTTCTGTCAAAGAAGAACCATTGGAGAATCAGTATCTGGAATGATTTTACAGGAAAAAGCTACATTCTTTTATGAAAAGCTGAAAAAAGAATGTCAAGTACCAGAAGACCAACACGAGTTTAAAGCCAGTGACGGTTGGTTATCAAATTTAAAAAAAAGACACGGCCTTCGAACTCTCCACTTGAAAGGAGAAAAAGCTTCAGCGGACACAGAAGCAAGTGAAAACTTTAGCACCGGATTCACGCAGTTTCTTGTTGAAAACGATTATGAGCTTGAAAATGTTTACAATGCTGACAAAACAGGGCTGCAATACAGGTCTTTGTCAGATAAGACATTGGTTTTAGCAAGCGAGCAAAATATAGCTGGACGAAAGCCGATGAAGGAACGACTGACAATCATGGTGTGTGCTAATGCAAGTGGCTCGCATCGTATTCCTCTCTTGGTTATCGGAAATGCTAGAAAACCAAGATGTTTTAAAGGTCAGTCATTGCCTTTGGAATATACAAATCAAAAGAGGGCATGGATGAGCTCCGAAGTTTTTCGACACTGGTTTCAAAATATCTTCTTGAAAAATGTACGGAAGGTGAAACCAGACTCACGGATTATTTTACTGCTCGACAACGCCCCCTCACACCCATCAGTTGAAGAGTTGAATGCCATTGATGAAAACTGGTGATGTATCTCCCCCCAAATGTTACCAGTTTAATCCAGCCAATGGACCAGGGTGTTATTTCGGCTATGAAACGACACTACAAGACGGGATTCTTACGAGATGTATTATCCCGTTATCACAGCACCAATAGTTCCTTTGCACAATTTGTGAAAAAGTGGACCGTGTTGGACTCCATGTGTGTTCTCAAAAAAGCTTGGAATTCAATAACACCGAGCACTCTTCGTAACTCATGGAAAAAACTTATACCGACGCTGATAACAAGTGCTGTCGAAATACTTTTCAACAACAATCTTGTTGATCTGTTGAATCGCGTTCCTGGAGGAAACCTATGTTCTGCATTAGATGCAGAAAATTGGCTCGAACAAGAAGCACATTTGCCCGTTTTTGAAATCATGAGCGACGAACAGCTCCTGAATAAGCATGGCAGTCATCAATTGCCCATACCACAAGAGCAGGAAACTGAAGAAAATACCAGTTTCGAAGAGAGCGACAAATTCGACATAACTGCCTCTGAATCCCAGAGTCCGGAAACTATGTTAAATATGGCACAGTCAATTCTTGACTGGACTCGACATCGAATAGAATTTACAGAGGAAGAACTCTTAACACTTGTCAAAGTCCGAGATCTCGCTCTTAATTTGCTACCAAAGCCAAACTGAGATTTGTAAAATCTCTCACAGAATGTGAATATGGGTGTCTACCTAATTTTTTAGATTGAAATTTCGTTAGACAAAGTAAATTCTAAGGTTTATTCAAAATGTTTAAATAATAAAAGTGTGATATTCAAAAGTATTGTGATTTTTATATTTAATATGTATATTACTATGTTTAGTTGTATTCTGTTATTATCTAATTAAAAATATATTGTCGTTTTATGTAAAAAGTATTGAAAATAGAAAATTTATCGCTTTGCAAGTAAACTTGTTTATATTTTAAAAATAAATTCATTTAAAGAGAGAAAAGATCTAATTCTAGTGTATTTCAGAAAGATGAAATTTAATTTTGAGGTTACGGTCTTTTTCCAACACCTTTAACTTCTTTTTCATTAATCTTTTAAACTACTACAATTCTTTTTCGTTCAAGATGTCGATTACTGATTCAAATTCGCGCGCGCTCACCCGGCGAAATAGTGGGGATGAAGGGAGAGACATTCTGCTCGTTATAGCAAGCGCTCGTTATATCGAAGGTCGTTATAGCAAGATTCGAGTGTAGTTCTCAAATGACACTGGATAAATTTATGCACTAATTGTTGATAAGATCAATGTTAATAAATAAATAATGCATTAACAACATATTTTTTATTGTTTATAAAAAATTTTATTAATGGAATAAATGTTTTCATTATATACGGTTTTCACAATTGCGAGCCTATGTATGTAAGTAGAGGAATGCAGGATGAGCCTTACACCTCCAGCCTAAAGGATCGTCGACTTCCAAAAAAAGAAAACTTCTAAATTAATCAGTCAGGTGAAAATTTGTTTGGTAAGCCTCACAAGTTTACAAACATTTATTACTTATTGGGATCCGCTGCACTGCGATACGCCACCTGGTGGCAGAATTTGAAACGTTCGAAAACAGGTAGATTTTGACATTTCGCCTGGGCGATCGTATAAAAATACAGATTTAAAATAAATGAAAGTTTAATCATACTTTATAGAGTTATAAAATAAAGCACACAGTAAATGCGAAAGTTATAGTCCTGTTTTAAAATGAAATTTTCACTCCGGAAGTCCAAAAGTAAAGAGGTTTTGTTGCGTGTTTGGTTATTCACCTACAGCTCGAAAACATGAAACTGTGCAATTTTTTTTATTTTCCAAAACTCCAATTACTACTAAATCAAAAATAATTTCATTCTAATATTTCCATTTAATATTTATAAATATTGGTTCAGCATTTCGAGGAAATAAAAAAAAGAAAAAATGTGTTCAGCTTGTAAAACTTGTTTCCCCTCAACAAAATTTCAACTAGAGGGTGTAGAATTTGTAAAATTACAAATTTGTTTAATCGTTAATTTCATTTTCTGGTATTTTGAATGATTTTTTGTCATTTTCACTACCAACTCAATGGTATTTTTCAAAATCTACCTATTATGGCGGCTATATTGATGATTCCGCTGGTGGCGCCCTCAAGAATTCAGATCCCAATATATACTGTAAAGGTCAAATTCATACCGGTCAAAGGGAAGCATAAGTGCGAGTGAGACGTTACAATAACACAAGAGCATCTCTTTCGCACTCTATGGTATGACTGGTATGAATTTTTTTACACATACACACATAATAATTCTACATAAATTTTTGTTACAACCACGCGCTTCTCATTGCAGTTAACACTTGCTGAAAGTGGTGAGCCCTATTCTACGCCAATGGTATTCGTCGTTTTTGTTTTGAATTACAATGATCCTAATTCAATTTTTCGATACGCCTGTGGCATTTGGGATTTTTTACATGCCAACGGCCAAACTATTCTCTAAATTTTTTCGAGTAAATGGTCTCAAATACTTACAAACATAGGCTCGCAATTGTAAAAACCGTATAATATATAGTGAAAACATTTATTCCATTAATAAAATTATTTATAAACATTAAAAAATAAGTTGTTAATGTATTATTTATTTATTAACATTGACTAACCAATTGGTTAGATTACTGCATAATTACCAATTAGTTATCAAATGTCATTTGAGAACTAGTATAAGTGGGTTTTCAACATTTTTTTTTACAAATTTTTGGACTTTGCCCGGCTATTGTCCAAAAAATATGGGTCTTATGAAAAAATGAATACAACCTTTTTTGTGGGGAATTGTACGTACTTCAATTTTTGTAGTCGCGGAATTTGCAAAAAAAACCATAAACAAACGAGTTATAAATAAAATACCGTTTTTTGAAAGTTTACGCCACTGCCAAAAGATACGCAGAGTTCGGGGGAGGGGAATAACGAAAACGGTTCCTTATATTGACCCAAAGAACATTTTAAAACCATAATTTCTTTAGTCGGAATTATTGTCAAACAAAACTACGTACGTGTCATGACGTTTTAAGAGGAGTGTACACTTATCGGATGGCAAGTTATCGGAGTTGGACTATGGGTAAGACATTTTAGGAGAGACATTTGACAACTACTTGCTGGAAAAAAATATTACATTTCAATTCTACATTGTACACTAAGGCAAAATTTCAGATTTTCACATGTCAAAGTTGCTACAGAAGACCGGTTTTGAAATTCCAGGTCAAACGGAAAATCGAAACACTTCAAATAGTTCAAAAATGCATATGTACAATATAATAATCGTAATATGTTCGCATCTAGCACATTCCGTTCGCAGTGATGCTTTTTTTTTCATACTTATTATTTAGATTCGTTTTCCATCACTGAGTGACAGTTGAAATCATGTTGGAGTTGTATCAATAATAATTTTAAATTTATGCAACTGATTAATTTCAACTACGTAAATGTAGGTTTTATAGTAATATAAATTAAACATTTTTTATCAATTGATGAGTATTGCAAATTTGAAATGAATGGTCGAAAAATTAATTTGACCTGTCAAATAATTACAATAATTAACAAAAACGTCGTCTAAAAATAGGGGAGGCCGGGGCAAGATGAGCATCTAAGTTATAATGTTCAATCAAATATTTGCAATCTATAGTAGCTTCTTAAAATGTAAGTGGTTCTTTACATTATTTGTACCTTCATGTATCAATTTTATGAAGGACGAAGTTTTCCAAAAATAGTAATTGCCTTAAAACAGATTTTACAGCCGTAGCCATAGATTCTTCTGACCATGACTGTCTATCAATTTTTCTTTTATAAGTTCTCACCAATTGCAAAATTTTATATTTTTCAACCCTGCACTTGAAACTTTTCGGCTGGCTCCATAAAAAGGTTAGGCATGCTCAGTGCAAGCAGGACATGTGCGTCTAATCTCGCCCCATAAACCTATTTCATTCCGCCCTCAATCACAATTTTGATAAGAACTGAAATATTACCGGTTTTTATTAAATAAATGTATATAAATACATTAGTACATTAAAGTTCGATAAATAAACTTGACGAAAAACCTTAAGTTGAAAATATTTATTTTCAAAAATTTCTTTCCGTTTTAAAATATCAAATAATAACAGGATTTTGGGGTTGAAATTTAAATCGTTTTTATTTTAAATTTATTTCATTAAATTTTTTTATTTCAGGATATTCAATATAATTATTTTTGTTATTCCCGAAAAGAACAGTAATGAAAACCACATATTTTGACAGAAAATTCAGTGTCTCATTTGACCCCGTATATTCACGTCGCCCCGATTTCCCCTATTTAAAAACCACGTAATTTCTACAAGTTTTGATCGGCTGATGTGACGTGTGATATTACACGTTGGTAAAGTGTTGCAAACGGCAGTTACTTATACAAAAATGAGATGGCATATTACTTTTAAAATAAGATTAAAAATTTAATTTAAAAAATTTTAAATTAGTAGCTGCGATTCGGGCCTTCTTTTCAAATAGGATAAATTACGTTTTTCAAAGTTTTTATTATATGGGGCATTATTTCTCAAGTGTACCCACCCCGAAATTTGACTTTGTCTGATCGAATTCAAACGTGGGCAAAGTGTAGTACTATCAGATAGTACTTTACCGGAAAAAAATTTTTTCGATTGGATAAATATTGACCGAGGTAGGAAGGGAGAATTTTTCGAGTTTTTGCTGGTAGACCCTATTTCAAATGTGCTAAACTCCTTTCGTATGGAATAAAAAAAATTTTGTTCTGTATATTTTTCATAGACTTTTTCCTGATCTATCGAATGGTTATAACTATTTTTACAAAAATTGAAAATTAGACCTCTTTTTTGAAAATTAAGAATATTTTTGACTTTTTTTTGAGAACGGACATTTTTTTTTCTTTTTTGGTCTCAAAATAAAGTTTAAGGCTTTATCTTTCGAGTTTAGCACATTTCAAATAGGGTCTACTAGCAAAAACTCGAAAAATTCCCGCTCCCCTACCTCGGTCAATTTTTATCCAATCGAAAAAAATTTTTTCCGGTAAAGTACTATCTAATAGGACTACACTTTGCCCAAGTTTAAGTTCGATCAGACAAAGTCAAATTTCGGGGTGGGTACACTTGAGAAATAATGCCCCATATACATTGATATTTTAAATTTAATACTATTTTTAACCGTATTACGCAATTTATTACATATTCACGCAATTTATTTCTTTTAATAATATATTATGTACATTGAAACACAAAATGGTGAATTAGTTTCTTTTCAAAAAACCCTCACAGCCAAAAACTTTTAGGCTCTATAATTAGAAATATAAAAAAAGTACTTATTAGTTACGATTCACTTCATTAACAGAAAGAAGAAAATTTTCAAGCTTCACATTATGATAAGTAATAGATATCTTCAAAACTAACCCAGATAACAAAATGTGCGCACGGTGCGCGCATGGTGGAGGCACACGTGTAGATAAACCCGCACGCGTGCGCGCACCTGATCACGCAGGTGCGTCCTCAATTGACACGCATATGCGTCGCACATCATAGGTGGTTACGTGTGTGATGTTAAAATGCGACAATTTCAATTTATATTTAAAAAAATAATTCTCCTTTATTGCGTGAAAATGAATTTTATCATTTTAAAGACATTTTAAATTCTCGCACGTTACTCGCATTTCACCGTCACGCATGCGACTTCACGACGTGCGACGCATATGCGAGTCAATTGAGGACGCATATGTGTGCTCAGGTGAAGGCACGCGTGCCTCGCACGATTGTTATCTGGGACTGGTATAACAATATGCAAACCCTTTTTGAAGAGTAAATAATAATTGTGTGCAAAATATCGATTTTCTCGTACTTTGAGTAAACATATAATAAATAAACAAATGAAAATTCAAAAATCTATGACGAAGGTGCTCTTTGAAATTTAGGGCACTTTAATTTTTAAAAAAATCGCAAATCGGGGCAAAATTAAAGGCTGTAGACTTTTTTGAACGAAAAATATGCGTTTGGTACCACTGTGCATCGTCTCCTGTCTTAACGACTACCAAATTCACATAGATGGGAAACAACGATATGAACACTGGTCGGGAATCGTTTAGAGCAAATGAAGTTATGACAAATGGAAATTCGGATAAATAAAATTTATGTTAGATGCAACTTAGGGTAAATAAAAATTATAGCAAATGAAAATTCGGTCACATAAAAATTAATTTACATAGAAATTAGGACAAATAAGAATTATGACAAATAGAAATTCGGCTAAATAAAATTGTAACAAATGGAATTTTGGATAAATAAAATTTAGGTTAAGTGGAAATATAGGGTATTTAAATATTATGGCAAATTAAAATTCTGACAAACGAAAATTATGTATAATAACAATTCGGGTACATACAAATTTGTGTAAAGTTTGTCGAGCAAGGTTTATAGGGAAAATGTTCGCTTATACTACAAGTTCGCGAGGAAAGCTTGAGGGAAACTTGCTCAGAGCGTTCAGGGGAAAGCTTCATTTTACCAAATATGAAATATAATTCGTTTTTGTACACACATTAGTAGATGGCATTCTGGGAGAGCAGAAAAAACTACTGTGTAGCCATTGGTGCTATAGAAGAATACTGCTACCGTTGTAATAAAAAATTGCCTTCCGTGCTCAAAATCCAATCTCAATACTTCACAAGACTTTAGACTTTATAGGTATATACTTTATATATACTTTATACATTCTTTATACTTTACTTACTTTACTTCAGATCTTACAAACCGTTCAGGACAGATTCTGGCTGCCTCAAACGACACGTTTTCTTCTTTGGAGTATTTTCTTAGCACTAGATTCAGAGGCACCTATGTTTCCGCAGTTTAGGAGTTTGCTTAAGGGCATGTGTTACTTACCATATGACCAAATTTAGATAACCCAGTTTTTCTCTCACAATTTTTACTTTTTGAAAAAAATAAATAATAGTGCACAGACGTAAAGAACATGAACACGGACGACTGTGCACTGTTATTTTCTTTGAAAAAGTAAAAATTGTGAAAAAAAACGAGGTTATTTAAATTTGCTCATATAGTAATTATCACATGCCCTTAAGGGCATGTGCTACTTACATATGAGCAAATTTAGATAACCCGGGTTTTTTTCGCATTTTTTACTTTTTCAAAAAAATAATAGTGCACAGCCGTCAAGAACGTTAACACGGATGAATGTCCAATATTATTTTTTTGAAAAAGTACAAATTGTAGAAAAAAACCCGGGTTATCTAAATTTGCTCATACACTCGTACCCCGATGTTAGCGCAGCCACGGGGGTAGAGCGCCTACGAGCGGGGTCAATTAAAATGCGGCGAGCGAGCACTCTCAAGTCTAAACTCAGGACTAAATATATAGACTCAGAAATTTGTCGAGCAAACACAATACGCAGTACGGTTATGCAGTACGGCGCTGGCTGTTCGAAGTCACTACGAGCGACGCACCGGAGTGCTAGACACGGGTTGACACGGGGGGGGGGGGGGCACGCAGAATAAGTCAAACGTGAAAAGCGCCGTAGAACGAGGCACCGTACTTCGGGGTACGAGTGTATTATATATTTGCTCATATATGCCCTTAAGGGCATGTGTTACTTACCATATGAGCAAATTTAGTTTCCCCAATTTTACGCTCGCAATAATAAATATTAATTCCTAAAAACTAGGCAATTTCGTTTCGTACAAACGGAGGTAAATGGCCTGATTTCAGGAAAAAATACTTATTATAATGTTAGGGAAACTAAATTACTCTTGTGGTAAAGTATCACATGCCCTTAATATGAATTTTTTTTAAATTCAATTTTCACTATCAGGTCAGAAACAGGTTATAGAAACAAATTAAGGAGAGGAAATAAAACCCAATTTAAACATCAACATCTGAAAAATCGCATTTATTTATAGACTAAAATTAACGCATCTCACCCCTTTCTATTCTCGTAATCGTCAAAATCATTTTATTGGTTGGTAGCTTGCAGTACAGTAAAGTACGAAAACGAAGTGCTTAAAAGCTTAAAATTAAAATTATTATTATTATTATTATTATTATTATTAATACTACTATTATTATAAGTATAATTAAAGTTCTACTCATTATTTGATCTAAAATTTCCGAAAATTTAAATACCTTGGAGAAACTTTCCAAAGATAAGTCATAAAATTTTGCAGCCGTAATTCTGTTAGGACTTCTGGCTCGTATTAAAATTATTTGAATGTATTTTGCGAAACAACTTCCTACCCAATCACTGGCGTAAGCAGAATAACCAACTGCTTCGCTCTATTTATTGATAATATTTCATTTTTATTATTATTCTTAAGGGTGTAACCTAGTTGGTAGGCTAAAAAAATAGGCTATTTTTTCGGGAATTTTTTGTGAGCATGCTATGGAAGATATTAATATGAAACTTGCAAGAGGTGATTATTAAGTCTTCAAATACATGAAAAAATTTTTCTTAATTTTTTTATTTAAGTTTTGTGCACAAAGACCGCAGCTGATCATAACGCCATAAATTGGAGGCAGGTCGGCTCCTCCACGATATCTCGGCAACGGCTTATCGGAAAAAAAAACCGAAGTGTTTTAGATTCGGTATGACAATGGCTACAAAATGAACTACGAATATTAATTTTGGACTATTTTTGGTACTTTTGATTAACAAAACCAAAAAAATTGAAAAAAGTGTTTTTTTCGCTGTTTTTTTTTTTGTAAAAAAAAATGTATAATAGTAAAAATCAAAATTTTAACATGATAATAATCCATTTTGTCCTCCAATGGGGGCCGCAGGACCTTGAAGTTGGTTTGGAGGCTTGACTTCGAGCTCCTTAGGTATTGGCTTGCGGGA
>JAUESH010000039.1:19151765-19169794 GCA_032275165.1 Synergus magnus
GTTGCACTATTAAAGTTGGCACTATGTAACCATAAAATTTAAACTATATTTTAAATTTATCTAATGAGAAGTTTTAAATTATGACCTAAGTAAAGTCGATATGGCTAATGTATCTATAAATGAAAAATATTAAGGTATTCAAATGTAAAAACTGGAATATTACTGATGTAATATACGTGCTCATCTTTGCAAGGCAAATTTTTAAACGACTTCTTGTCTTCTCTTCCTAAATTTTTAAAAATAATCTGTTTACATATCAAATTGTAAATAACGTCAAACATTAGCAATAATTCCAAAAAAGGCTCATCAATCATATAATATAAATAAAATCTTTAAAAAAGAGAGAGGTTAGGTTATAATTACATATAACACAAATGCCACCAAACGGCACACAATTGCAGAAAAATCAACCGGTCTTTTTTTTTTTTTAAATCTATTCGTCTGATGTAAAATAAATACAATGATTATTAAACAAACCTGTTGAGTATTTCCAAGCAATAAATTACCTTATGAAATTTGTGAGAATTACAGATGGCAGAAGGCAGAAGCAGACCATATGTTCAACAATCAACGCGCATGCGCTTGAGTACTGGAATCAGCTGATTACATATATGAATTCATTTTCATTCGCGTTCTGGGAAAAAATTCACTTTGTGTGCTTTGTGGAACAGAAGAAATTGTAAAAAGCTTTCAAGTTGTTGTCACTTACAGCTAATTATTTAAGTAATTTTTTCTCCCGATTATTGGAATCAAATCTTTATCGTTGCGTCGTCAACTGTCAAGATGGCCGCATTCCGAGTGATTTCGAAGGATAAAGGGAATTCAAAATAATGCTCTTTTTTAAATAGCTGCGTAAAAAATACTTTTTCACAGAAAAAATTAACTGTATTTTGACTTTTTCTAAGTTTATTTAATTGTGATTTGGCTAAAGACCCTAGCATAACCTAGAAATCAATATAGCGGCCGGTCTCTTTATTACCATGTGAGATTGGCGGTAGGAAGTAGCAAAGATAATATGGTTTAAATTAATACATCGTATGTGCCTTCTGTAATTTCGCAGAGGCAACTTCCGTTTCCCGCCAATTTTGCCCTTTGTCGCGAAACGCTTTTCCAGAAACGTGGGACGCGGACGTTAAAACGATTAAACGAGCTTGAACTTGGGAAGAATTCGCTTCAGTCTTCACTTTCTCTGGCTTTCATCGAACCAATACATAATTCACCATGCCTGTTAGCTCCTCTTGTATTTTGAAGTTTGCAAAACTCTCCGACAAAGCCTTTGCACCTGTAAAGGGAAATGCCGCTGCTGCTGGTTTTGATTTGCGAAGGTGAGTTATTTAATTGATATTGATTAATGATGTGTAGTATAACTGGGTTTTGCACATTGTGTATATATTCAGAAAAAGTAAAAGTTCATATTATCTTATTATAATAGGGTTTTTAATATTACTAAATACATATATAGAGTTCAATTTTACATGCATTTTTATTTTTAGTTATTTTTAGTTTTTCTTTGTGATAGTAATCTCAATTTGTAATTCTACATTTTTTTATTTACAGTGCTTACGAGTACGTTATTCCGGCAAGAGGAAAGGAACTAGTCAAGACAGATTTGCAGATTCAAGTCCCTGAAGGAACTTATGGAAGAGTGGCTCCACGTTCCGGCCTTGCTTGGAAAAACCACGTTGATATCGGTGCTGGTGTTATTGATCAAGACTACAGGTAAATAAACATGTCTTTCTTTGAAAAAAAAATGTTTTTTAGGTCTTTCAAACTCTACAGAAATTCTGATTTATACTACATAAATTTCATTTTTTTTTAGGGGCAACGTTGGAGTCGTCATCTTCAATCATGGAGAGAACGAATTGAAAATTGAACCCGGTGACCGAATAGCTCAGCTAATTTGCGAAAAGATCGAATACCCTAAACTTCAAGAACTGGATAAGCTGGACTCCACCGTTAGAGGAGCAGACGGTTTTGGATCTACAGGTATGAACGAGATTGCAAAGAAGCAGAAAACAAGTACCTAAGATTTATGATGCGTTTTTCTTCATTAACAGTATTTTATTTATTGCTAAGGCAAAAATTACAAGATAAGTGAAAAAAATTCAGATTTCACAAAATGTTTAGGTAGATAAAGAGTTTCTGTTTGCTATAATTTATTACGTAATTTTTCTATTCATTTAGTAACTTCCTGCGTGGAATATGAGTTGTATAACAGCAAATGCTTTAATCATTTATAGTTTTAAACATTTTTTTACCTTTGTGCATTTTTGTAAAAAAAAAAAAAATAAATTTATAGGTAATTTCTAAAAAATATGGAATTACTTTATTTTTAAGATAATTTTAAAATATATAATAATTAAATCTAAACATAAGCAGCATATTACTGTGAACAAACGGAATTATGAAGATTATCGTTATTAAGTATTAATTAAATTTCAAAATCTATAGATCGAGTGATGTATACATGTAGCAACTATATCGAATGACTCCTACACATCCTGAATTGCGCACGCGTAAACCAGACTACAAAGATTGTAGATTATATGTCGATGCCAGTTGACGCTAGCAACACGAACTACTCGGTTACATACAATACTAGCAAGTGCAAGTGTTCTAAAGAACTGTAGTAGCGCGAGGTGATTTTAGGTCTTCGAGTAAAGTTTCTCAAAAAAATAAGATCATTATGATAAACTACCATTGCTCGATACTGAATCGTCCCTCGTTCTAAAACTCTGAACAAGTATTCATCGAAATCAACAAAAAACAACGACAAGTTTGTAAACAAAGAATGGCTGTGGACCCTCGTGTAACCGGGAATGCAAAGCCCTTAGTGCCGCTTTTTACAAAAGCATCGGATTGCATATATACCAGCTGTTATTGGTAAGTATTTTAGAAAATTTTACGTAATTTCTACTCGTGGAAAAAAATACGCTTAGGTGAAAGTCATACTGCGGCAGATTTCTTCGTGGATCGATACGTTGCAGAGGCATGGACATGGGACATTCATGGCAAAATTAGAACGCCATTTTTAAAAAATTATGACATTCGCCCAATGAGAGACTCCGTTCATAAAAGTTTTAAAAAGCCCGCGAAATTAATACAGTGCTCAAAATTTTTAATAATATCACTATTTGAGAATCATTTCAAACTTTTCAGCGAAGAAAATGTTTGGAAGCTGTGTCAAGAAGTGGCCACCAAACATGGGGCTGAGCTTCAGCATTGTCATGTGGCTTTTATAAGTAATCCTGGACGCAGTGTACCTTTGTGGCGTCAACGAGCAGGTAGAGATGAAGATAAACTAGTCGTATGGGTAAGTTTTTACATCTTAATTTAATTTATAAAGAATTTTCTATGAAGATTTCTAGCACAACTTTAAAATCAATTTCTTCTAACAGGATTATCATGCGATTCTAATTTACGCTCCAGATGAAAGAGCAGTCGTTTATGATTTGGATAGCTCTCTTCCATTTCCTACCCACTTTTGGAAATATGCTACCGAAACTTTTAGATCGGACGAGGCCCTTCGTCCTGAATATCACAGAAGATTTAGACTAGTGCCTGCTAGCACATATTTACAACATTTTGCATCGAACAGACATCATATGAAACGTGAAGATGGCACATGGATTAAACCGCCTCCTGAACATCCTCCTATTTCCACACCCAGTACGTAATAGTATATTAACGCATACAATCAACAATTATTGTGGCAGTGACTCGTTTTTCCACGATTTACATGCACATAATTTTTAACTGACACGACACCAAGGTGGCCGCAACTCAGGGAAAACTTCGGAATTTATAATATTGTCTCAATAATTATTAAACAATACCCTTTTTATTTTGCAGGCTGCAAAGATAACTTAGATACTTTCATTAACATGGATCAAGGAACTGGATTTGGAGTAGTAATGAGTCTGAAGCAACTAGTGAATCGGTTTTACAGACCAAACACCAACGCAACAGCACCTCAATACCCACAGGCAACTCCAACTTAAATTCCAGAATTTACCCACGAAGGTTAGCAATTGGAAATCGTTATTCGAAATATGTGCGGCCTAAAGAAATTTTACATCGAGTCTTTGGAGAAGCAAACTTGGCGTGGAGAACGTGAAAAATAGGTTTGAAATCTCTATTACCTTAGGCTGAACGATCTTGCAAAAGTTTTGTTCCAGTATTTCCTTATTTTTACTTCTTTCAAACAAACCTCCCGCCGATAGTTTTGATTTTATTTGTCTGCACAAGTCTTTCCAGTAGTTAGATTGAAAAACAATCAAACGTTTTAAATTTTGTAGAATATAAGTAAAATTGAAAATGCATTTTAATTATTCCAAAAAAAGGTGCATGAATAAAAAAAAGTGATAGGATATCTTATTAACTCCTCTAACGTAAATACTACCTTTCGCTATTTCGAATCCCATCTAGATATTTTATGTCTCGTATTTATCTGAATAATATTTACAAGGCCAGTTCCAGAATCAAATTCCCTGTATTAATCCCTGAGTTTTATAAAATTAATTTCTATTACGGTAATCGTCCTCGAAAACAAGAGGACACTCTGTGAAAAGGGACTTTTGCTTCTGTACAAAGATGACTTCTGCTTATTCTTACTCGCGACTTTAACCAATTTACGAAGCTATTAAAGCCCCTTCTTTTTACATACACTTTACATAAAACCTTTACCAAGTGCGACCTACAATTTTTACGGTCAGCCTTTTATACGTGTTCTTGTTCGTACATTTTTATCAAAAACCACGACGCTTTCTATCTCACAGTTTTAATCTATCAGTGATATTATAGCCATTATATCAAAGACTGATGTATTTAAATGGATAATTACATAACATGATTCTATCATCGTTCGTGTGTATCCACCTCGGATACGATTTATGCGCTAGTTGTGCGATTGATATAACAGTTTAAGATCATTATTACGATCATTCTAATTCTTGTGATACTTTACACTTTCTACTCAAAAACTACTTTATTATCAGGCTTTTACTATTTTTGACCGAAACTCTTGCTATTTCCAGTAGTTGTTTTAAAAATCTTTTGTTTCTTGATTGTAAACTGAAAGTGTTCCAGAAAGAATAATTTCAAATTCAAACATTTGAAATTGTCGAATTTCAAACTAGCTCCGAATTTAACATTTAAAATTACGCAATCATTTGTGCTTGCAATCACATGTCATTATCATTATACGTATATATTTACAATAACATAGATGTATATTTAGACGTAAAAAAAAAGAGAAAATTGACAGGAGAACAAAGAGGAAATGTGTAGTCTTCGCCAGCAAAAATTGTTTAAGCCTGAGTTACTCTACACTTTTTATTTAAAATATCTAACTATTTATATGGAAAAAATTTTAATAATCGACCCTTTCGCTTCTTGGACATTAATTCTCTGATAGCAAAGGTGTTTTTCATAGAATTTATCGCCTAAAAGCGTGCGAATGAAGTAAAATGAAGCCAGTGATATGTTGATTCTACCATTCTATAGGAATTTAGCTAAAAACTATTTTACATGTGGTCGTGTTGACAGTACCAAATGTTCGTCCACTCTTTGCCTTCCAACAATTCTCACTTTCACCCTTTGAACTTTCGTCGTGTCTGATCTGATGAACTTATACATATACAACGTACTGAGAAACTTTAGCAAGAGAGAAGTGAAGTACAGACTTCGAGCTGACATACTTTTTTACTTCAAAGGCCACTTTTTTATACTTTTTTTACTTTTAGACTACTTATACCTACTTTTTTTCTAAAGTCAACTTTCTGAGTATTTTATTTAGTATTTGGGTGTAAAAGTGTGGCTGTATCAAAGAATGAAAATTTAAAAAAAAGGTATACGCTCCCAATTCAAAATGTGTTAATTCCAAACCACTTTTCATATTTTTTGATCGTTGAAGATCAGCTCGAAGTTTGAAATTTTGTTAAAGAAAGTATATATGGATCCTGTTGACTATTTCCAGTAGATGATTTAAAGTTCGTCCCTTGTTTGATTCTATCAAATGGTTAATACTTGAAATTATTTCAAAAAGCATTTCATGGCCAGAAAAACGGATTGGCATGGTTTTTAAAAGACCAAAAAAAAAATATTAATCGAGAATGAAATATGCTACTGTTTAATATTATAGGTCAGAAGAATAAATTATTAAGAAAAAATTGATTATATGTATACACACTTAATGATACGTATACACATATTTATTACTATTTATTAATATTTCATATTTATTATACGAATATATTGTGATTATATTGCGTATCGAAACCGATACGAACGAGATAAATTTTATCGAAATGTTACTTATAATGTTACTCTACACTACTCTTATCACTGTAATTATGTGACTTGCCAAGATCTGAATTATAATTTGTTGACATGCGAATTATCCGAGTTCGATCTCTTTCTGTAAGCTATGAACCTTGAAAACAATTGATATTAATCCCGGCTTTCATGTCCGTATGAAAATAGTTTACTGTACGTAGTCACGTAATCTCGTTTATTCTCTCTTTCTCTTTTCAAAAATAAACTCAAGTCCCTGTTCAGAATTTTTGGCTGAGTCGCACCGAGATCAATTTTTTTCGACGCGAAGCAGGGAGAAAAAATGGCACGGTTGATTTAAATTTTTCAATGTATATTGTATTCAACTTGAAAAAATATATAAGTAATTACAAAATTGCTAATGGTTGATTTCCTTAAATCACCTTTCGCTTCCTTAAATAAAAATAATACATATAATAATATGTGACATGTGACTTATAAATAAAAAAAGATTTTTAATCTCTAAACGATTGAGAACTAGAGAATTCCACTAATAATTGTTAAACAATACTTAGTAAAATTGCATTGAAAATACTGAACTCCAGTTTTTTTAACGTAGGTACAATCAGTCGATGTGATATTCAATTTTATATAATATTTTTAATTCGGTATTGTTATCGAAAATATAATCTGACTCTTTTTTTATAGGCAACTAATTATAAAGCCTACTTCCGTCTAATTAAGTACAATCGTTCTAGCACGTAAGATTTATTTAAGAAATATATGCATTATTAATCTAGAGATAAATTAAATACCAGACTTCAGCAGTGTTCTTACTTTCAGAAGACCCGCTTTAATTAATAATATAATTACACTGAGAAATCCATTTTATTTGATACTGTGGAAAAGACAGTGCAGAATCCTTTTTTGTGTTAAACACAAGATTCTTTTGTACGAATATATTTTTATTTATTGCACCGGATTGCTAATGTTTTTCAACATTTGGAAGTTAATCTTCTCTGAAATGTTGGAGAATTATCTTACACTGTTTCGATGTTTTTATTCTCAAGTTCTGTAGTATGGCCTCGCCATACTATAGGTCGACATTGGAATGTTGTTTTTCGAAAGATGGTGCGCATCTCCTTGATCGTACTCTACATCATAGTAGATTCCACTTTGATTCTGCAAATATAAAAAAATGTAAGTTTAATTATTTACTTTGATTTAAACAATCCATGGAAACTCCTAAAAACGTTTAAAATTATTATTTTTTGAATCCAAAGGCTAAAAAATGAAAACTCACAGCTACTGAAGATCTAGATTTTGGTCTAGGGACGTTGAATCCACTATTGTGGGGAATCAAATCTGCTCTATCCTTATCCTGAGGTTCAGAATCGGAACTATCAGGTTCAGGCTGATGCCTGTGCCTGGACCGAGGAGGAGCTTGAAGACGAGGCAAGGGAACAGGCGGTAAAGTTCCATGGACACTTAATGTCGGATAACCGAAAACAGCTGAACTTGGTCTCGTTGGTCCCATCGGTTCCGTCTGGAAAAATGTACAATACCAAAGTAAGTAAAAATAAATTCTATATAAATTTAAAATACTTTTTATGTAAGAGTTGTAGTATTTAAATCCCGATTTAAAAATTTTTTTAAATCTGAAAGCGGAAATTTCTTCGTTCTTACCGCATATAAATTAGCCGATGTCATGTGATCGGTCATAGCCGATATGTGTCCCCATAAATATGGAGGCAAATTTGTGGGGGGTCCTTGTTTGACGGACGCCAAGGTGCCAACAGAACCAACTCGCGCCAGTGTTGCTATAAAAAAACATAGGTGACAACAGAATGATGGAATTATATTATTATTATTTTAAATTATAGTTGTGAAAAAGAGTTCTTACTTGGTAATGTTCCAGGAATGCCTCCTTGCATATATCCATAAACTGGGGATCCTAAAGCCTTCTGCTCACGAGACCATCGTCGACTACAATAAAGTAAAAACAATATTATTTGTTTATGATGAAAAATTATTTTTTTAAATAATTTATGTACGGTAGTCCTGATTCGTATTTACCTCCACATTACAAGACACACGAGCGTCAGCACTATGATAATTAAAGCTGCAACCGAAGCACCAATTGCAACTCCCAGAACTTCACCATCCACTTCGCATTGAGCACCGTAATAATTTCCAGTACACCTAAAAAATTGTATGTAACGTTGAATTTTTTGGAGATTTTGTTCCATTAATTTAAACAAAATTTTAGCTCAGAAAATTGAACGCTGGAAAAAAACCTCGAATTTTTTTCTAGAGAGTGGCTAGTTTAGTAAATTTTTTACTTACGAGCACTGAGTTTGGTCTCCTTGATAGGAGCAGGTTCCTCTGTTATTACAATGCGTCGATGGACAAGATAAACAAACCCTGCCAGCATCGCTGGGATCGTTTTTGTGTGGATCCTTGAATCCTGTATTACAACTACACGTAAAACTGCCCCAAGTATTCGTACATGCAGCTGATGAATGGCAGTCGTTCAGTTCAGAAGATGCGCACTCATCCAAGTCTAGAAAGAGCGAAAAGGAAATGTTTTAAATTGTTACTTTATTCTTGGACTTACAAATTATAATTTGTTCAAACAAGGATTATTTTCATTTTTAAAGAATGTATATACCTTGTAAGTTGGATATCGAACCAGCTGGACTTTCGACATAGAGAGCACTATTTCCGATGTTATTATTTCTTCTATGAATGACTCCAAGCAGATGCCGCTGAAGTTCTCCAGCAAGACTCGCTTTTGTTGTTCTTGGCTCATGAGCAAGCTTTAGAGTCGCATTTACAAAAACACCACCTTGGCCTTGACTTACATCTCCCTGATAAATATTATTTATCGAAGATACCACATACTCATCAGAGAAGGGCGTCATCGACATTGCAGATTCGATCTGCAAACAAAGACCACCAATAAAAAACTGAATGTTAAGACCTAGATTTTAAAAAGATTCAAATATCTTTAACTTCAAAGTGGACAAAATGACTTACAGCTTTGTTAGCCTCGTAGGCAAGAACTTGGTAAGCCTCGGAATCTTTTTCCGTAAGTTCTCTGTCCCAGACGACCTTCTTGTCGTATATTTTGTCGACTCTGATCGAGACTACGATGCTGACGATCTCTGAAAGATTCAGAATAATCGTTATAAAATATCGGTAATATTGTTGTTGAAATTTTAGACCCTGCTATAGTACTTATATTTTATTATACTGACTTTTACATGGCAAGGAATGTTGAAGCCTCGCGAATCCAGGCTTGCAGTGGCAAGCAGAAACACCTTGAACAGTAGCACATGCTTCATGTTGACTAGCATCGCACGTACTCGAATCACCAACAATGCAAGTGTCTATTCTAACTGGAGGTTGCGTTGGTCTGCGATGGAAGGTTGGTCTTCTAACTGGAACTCCTGGTCGAGGCAAAGCTGCTGAACTGTCTGACTGCGTTACAGCAAATCTGTCATTGGGTAATATAATTAATTAATTATCTTAAAAATATTAAGAAAGATTTACATTATAATTATCTAATTAGAATCAGACCGAAATCATTTTTTGGTATACTTCACGATCACATACCCAGAGCCTAAAAGTGAGGGTGCCTGAGTTCTAGTTGCTTGGGATTGCGTCTTAGTTGGTCGCAAACTTTGGTCTGTTGTTTCAAACAAGTTCAGATACGTTCTTTTCCCATCAATGCTCACGAATCCTTGACCCTCAACTGCTGATGTTAGAATGACGTCACTGTTACCACTGACATTGATCGGCACCCTTACAGGTTCTCCTAAAATGTTTTTTTTTTTGTAAATTAAAACCAACCCTTATGAATTCGTAATTACGAATCGTTCTTATCAAATTCGGCAAACTATTTGCATAATCTTATCTTAATTTCCAGTTTACATACCTGAACCGCCACCAGGGCCTTGAATAGCGGAAACGACGACATCGAAAGTTTCATGACTTTGAGGATGTCTTGGTGGTTGGTAGGGTCTGTGCGTAGCCCCTCCTTGCGTGCCTGTGTAATCGAGGGTATCATCGAGAACTATTCCAGGACGAGGACGATAATGATCTATGGCACCTGAAAAAAATTGATTAGTAAGAATTTCCACAGTGAGATAAAAATATCTATGTGTTTAAATTTCCAATTAGCAAGGTGGACACATGTCAGGGAAGTCAGGGAAATTTCAGGGAAAAAAAATTTGACAGGGAAGTCAGGGAAATGCGAGTAGTTGTCAGGGAAAATAGAAATTTATATTTATGCTAACTATGTTATTTTTGTCGTATTACATATATAGATTTTATAGTTTATTTAACAGATTTTAGAAATTTTCTAAGGATTTCGAAGGATTATAAAGAATTTCCAGGCATTCTTTGAGATTCTATTTCTAATGGTTTCACAAGAGATTTTCAATAATTTTAGAGGATTTTAAGAGGTTTCTAGGAATTTAAAGGGATTACAAGAGATTTGTATAATAATTAAATAATTTATTGGAATTTTAAAGGACTTCATGAAATTTTAAGAAATTTTTAAGAACGTTTAGGTAATTCAACGAATTTTAAGTAACTTTAAAGTTCCTTGTGGAATTTTAAAAGATTTTAAAAAGCTTGTAAGAATTTTAAGAAATTTTGATTTTTTAAAGTGATTTTAAATTTCAAAAGATATAAAGTGATATTATACGTTAAAAAATTTCAATAGCATTATTATTGAAAATTTGTTCGCATTTTTAATACTTTTCTGTCAGGGAAATTTGTCTAAAGGTCAGGGAAAAGTCAGGGAAATTGAAAAATTGAATCTAGTCGCCACCCTGATTAGATTTTTTTAGTAGTAATACCAATATTCTATTAAAAATTACCCGGAGTCCTCGAATAGACAATCGTCGATGTTGTAGGATGAAGTGGATGATTGTAGGTCTTCAAAGAGGATTCCGTTGTTCTAACAAAACTCGTTAATCCATCAGTCGGTGTCGAGAAGCTTGATTTCATTTCCATATCCTCTTCCACAACTTTACTCGGTTCCAGATCCATCCCCAGCGTGCTTACCGTCGACTGCTTATTATTTTCCTCCACAGGAACAACAGTAGACTTCACTTCAGTCGTAGTATGCGTGTTCTCGATTAGCTGTACCGAAGAACTTGTTTCTATATTCAAAGTCGTTTGAAACATCGTTTTTGAAGTAGTTTCTGGAGTAATTGACGGAATCACACCACCATCTTTGGAATCATCTGCTTCTGCAGGATCTTCCGACTCTAAACCAGCGAAAGATCCTGTTTCTAAAGGTATAACAGGCTTTGGTAAGAAGGTCTCTGAAATAATCCCATTCGAGGAATTGCTAATGGACAAAGAATCTTGAGCCTTATCCATTTGTTGTGATTGATGTTTCTTTGTCGTATTTTCTTTATTTGGCTTCAATTCGGTTTTGTTCCCATTTAGAGACTCTCTGAATTTCATGAAGGATTCATTTTTCTGAGAACTTGTCTCTGGTCTTTTCGGATTTTCTTGTTGACTCTCCTCATGATCAACTTTGTTTCCTGAATTGTGTTCGGACATTGATTCTTGAGCTTGAAGATCCAAAGGCTTCTCTGGTTTATCTTCTGGTCGCTCTTTGAGGTGGGATGGTTCGGTTGGCAGAGGCTTGTAAGGCGGAATTGGACGACGATTATTACCAGGTCTATGATAGGAATGTTGCCAAGGTCTCTCCTGCGGAACGATAGTTTCGGGTACAGGAACTCCAGTTATAAAGGGTCTAACTGGGAAGTCCGGCGGCAACTGATTCGGCGATGGCGGGCTGGGGGTCGGTGGCGTCTCAAAGAGATAAGGATGGTCTGGCGGAGGTGGCGGATTCATGCCTAAAGTGTCAAAGTCTGGAGGCAGTGGCGCCATGTCTGAAATTCTCGGTGGCCCCCTGTTGTTTATTCTGGAACGAAGACTTAAATCACAAATAACTCAGCATCTCTTGAATGCAAGTTCTTACACACCTAATAAAGTTAGGTAATAAAGTACATAAAGTTAACGAAACTAAATTTACTCTTATGGTAATTACCACATGCCCTTAATCCAGATTTAATGTTGTAAATGAGAGTATTGAAAATAGTACCTAGTGGGTCGTACGGGTTTGACCGTGTTAACGGCGACATTCACGTTTCCATTGAGAAGCTTGACTATGCCAGTTATGATGTCCTGGATATCAGGATTCGCCTGTCTCTGTCCTGAGGCTGGAGTCTGAAGCACAGGCGGCGGAGCATGATCACTATAAATCTTCGGCATCTCTAGACGAGCCTGTCTTTCGATTGCCTGCAAATGCTGTACTCGTTGGTTCCTGATTCCAGCCAGCTGCTCGGGCTCCGACAAGAGATCTTGTTTCTGCGGAGCCCCCAATCCTTCCCCCGACATCTTTTCACTTTCGGTTGAGACTACAATCCTGTAAATCAATATTTACATGGTTTAAAAGATCCCTCAAGATTAAGAAGATACTCTCTTCATTATTGAGACTTCTTCTCTTTCATAATTCACATTTAGGATAAACTTAAAAAGTTTCCAAATCGTTTTCTCGCATCTATACTCTCAAGGTAAAAAATACAAAGAGTGTATTTTTTCTAAGTAAACCAATTTTAAAACTTCAACAATATCTTTTGTACAAAGTTTAAAGAAGCATATTCAGGGTGGCCACAAGATACCTGACTTTCAGACAAATTTCCCTGACAGAAAAGTATTCAAAATGCGAACAAATTTTCTATAATAATGCTATTGAAATTTTTCAACGTATAATATCACTTTATAGCTTTTGAAATTTAAAATCACTTAAAATTCGTAAAAAATCGCTCAAATTCACGACAACCTTGAAAATCTCTTAAAATTCTTTGAAATTCTTGGAAACAAACATCTCACAAAATCTTTTAAAAGTCAAAAATAACTTTTGAAATTTTTTTTTAATATTCCATCAGGAATATTAAAATCACTTTAAAAAATCAAAATTTCTTAAAATTCTTACAAGCTTTTTAAAATCTTTAAGAATTTCTCTTTAAATTTCATGAAGTCCTTTAAAATTCCACTAAATCTTTTAATTATTATACAAATCTCTGGTAATCCCTTTAAATTCCTAGAAATATTTTTAAATCCTTTAAAATGATTGAAAATCTCTTGAACTCATTAGAAATCCAGAGAATCTTAAAGAATGCCTAGAAATTCTTTATAATCCTTCGAAATCCTTGGAAAGTTACTAAAGTCTGTTAAATAAACTATAGAAGTTATATATGTAATACGACAAAAATAACATAGTTAACATAAATGTAAATTTCTATTTTTCCTGACTACTCGCATTATTCTGACATTTCCCTGAAAAATTTTTTTTTCCCTGACATTTCCCTGACTAACCTGACATGTGGTCACTCTGATATTATATACTTTTAGAAAGAGGTTCTCCTAGAAAAATTAATAAAGCTAGTTTGGTAATTACTACGTACGGGTAATATTCTCCGGGTTTCACTTCAATATTGTTCCCGTCGATTTGGTTTACGTGTTTCGAGGACGTCAGAACATCGATTGGTTCATCAGTATTAAAATTCTTGCCTACATAAAGAGTTTCTTCTCGATCATAATCACTGACACTTTTTGAACTCTCCAACTGAAGAGCCGGAAGTGTTCTTTGGAGATTTAAAGAGGCCTCATATCGTAAGCCACCGGAAGTCCTTTCAGGACCAGAAAACGCACTCGCACTGAGGACTATATTCTCTTGCGAGGATTTTAGACGTGTTGGATCATTTTGTATTGAGAGCACGCCTGCAACAGAGAATAAAAGAAATTGATTAATATAATCAGTCCATCTTGGACTATATCAATATATTTTATTGGGTCTTATTTTTTGGCTCTTATATTTCTGGGACTTCTTTCATAATCGAAAAAAAGAAAGGATACATATGCAGAATAGGCTAGACACAGGATTTAAGATTTTGAGAGACAACATCTATAGAATCCAGTCGTAGTTTCATACGCGTCACGTCCATGGTCGCCGACTCCATATCGGCATCGGGAATGTCAACTGCTGGAGTACCGTTCATCGCAATTTTTTCTTCCGGATCTTGTCGTTTCATTTAGTTTTGTTACTGGCACTTGATTTGTGCTTTGAGCTCCTTGAGCATTGCGCCCATTGAACGCCTATCTCAAGATTGCAACTGCACAAAGAATCAAGCTAGTCGAGGGAAAGAAATCAGAGATGTGATCACTTAAAGTACGCAATAATCTTTTTTACCCCACAATTTCTACAATTTCTATACTGCTCTTTAGTTGCTTCTTCAACGAATCGAAGCAATCTTTTCCTGACTGATACCCATTAGAGACTATTGCCTTCCTAGCAGAATGCCCACGATTTACGGGAAATCTTTTGTTTTCCTTCAATTTATTGCCTTCGAAGCTTTTATTTCCCTTTCAAAAATCTACATTTCTACTCAAGAATGGAAGATTGGAGAATTCTGTGAAATTTTACGGCGATGGTGTTATACATAATAATAATGATTATAAAACTTCATATTATCCAAGCATGAATCCGTTCGCATTAAGATTGTTAAACTCAGGGATCCGGAATCGAAGCTGAACTTAAAGTTTCTCGTTGAAGGAAACCGAGCGTAAAAGATTTAACGGTGCAGTCTGCAGGTCGTTATTGCATAAAAATCGGATGGAAGGAATCTTGGCTCGTGTAAAATTCCCTTAAGCGCGGGAATTAATCAATGGGAAATTACGGGATTAGGAATCGGCGCCAGGTTACACTTTCTGACCGATTTTTTAAATAATGAACCATTTCCCAAGTATCTATAATCAATAAGCAGTTGAAGAACGTATATACTATTCTCTCGAATGTTTAAGTTCAAGATCACGGAATTCCAAAGCGTTCTCACATACATATATAAGAATGTGTAATTGGTATACAGGGCATGAGCTAACTTCATGTTCGAATGTTGTAAGCGTTCCTGTTTTACGGTGGTGAGACCCGTTTGGGCAGGTGGCTTTTAAGTTCTTGACCATTCAAGGCGCGGCGACCGACTATGGTATTTTTCACCGTAGGCTACTTGCGATTTTGATCGGGCATTCCCAACTGGAAAATGGCGATAGTTAAGTTCAATGAACACATCTGCTGTTATGCTTTATTCTCCAAGATTAAACATTTTCAGACTTTCCTGAGTCTCAGAGGAAAAACCAAAAAATAAGGCAAAAAGTAGGAAAGATGTTGCCTGATTAGATATAGAATTTGACTAGGGAAAACTAACCAGAGCCAGATTAGTCCCCCATTTAGATTTCTGCAATAGGTAATACAGAAACGATCGATTTATGCGGACATCTGATCTCTGTCGGCGGGCATTCTAATTTACTGTATGGTGATGGAACGCGCACAGCAAACCGGATGTGAGAACTAGAGAAATAGGTATGTTCAATCAGGAGTACTAGGCGGTTGTTATACTCACCTGAACAAGGACGATAGGTGATAAGATTGAAATACTTGCACTGCAAGCTTGTGGGAGACTGAGGTTCTCTGAGTGCTCGTTAATTACGATGAACCGTTAAAGTTTTAATTAGGGAACATAGAGGGAATTGTGAAAGAATGTATTAATAAGTTGAGAATGAAAAGTAGGTAAAATATGTAAATTTCTTCCAAAAATAAGAATTTTCATTTATCTTATACTGTTACAAAGTCACACTGATTCAGACTTTCAGTGAGTGCAATATAGAACGCAATTTATAGGAAATAAAACATATTTTATTGGTAAATTTCACTGCATTTATTTTTTGATGCTATTCTTTGGAAATTGAAAATTTCCCTTTCAGTAGTAGTAAAGTAAAATAGCGCATATCTCCATCTGTATGTAGTGCTGTATAATGAGTAATAATTTGAGAGAAACTAAACGAAACAATGTATAGATTACTATACGACGCCTCGATAATTTGAAATTGCTGTCCCAGATATTTTCTAGTAATGATACAGAGAATGTAATACCCCTTTAATAAACTGCAGACATAGACCGAGTCGATCGTAGACCATATGGACTGCGGTTCTAGAAAACAATGATAACTTGACCAGCATCATGCATCAAACGTTAAGTTAGTTTAGGAGAAAGTAGATAATTGAGCCTTTTGAAAAGACACTCCACTTTCTTCACTCGTATTAGACGCATCAGTAATGCAATTAACAATTCTGTGTAGAAAACAATGAAAAATTTAGTATTCAGATTAAGCACTAGCTAAATATGCAAACTCTTATCTGCGAACTTACTGTATCTGCGTCTAGCAGTTATTTCAGCCTATATATTTCTTTATAGTTTTTTGTTTCTTTGAGTTTTTAAAATGAAAAGAAACGGATAGACGATTGTTTTCTATTTATATTTCTATTCTATCTATAATTTCAGGGTTCATCAAAAACATTCTGTAACACAATTAGAGCAAAAAAATGCAAAATAATTTTTTTATAATAGAGAAAATAAAAATACTTTCTCTCATTATATAGAATTAGGTTGAAGTTGCCAAAGTCTAGTCAGACAAACTTTTTTATTTTATTTTTTTACATTTATTAGATTAATAATATAAAAAAAGTTCCCAAAACCGGTTTATAATTATTTATTTACTAGCAGGAATTTACTCGGCGTTGCTCGGGATTTTAAGATATGTATTTCAAATGACTTTAAGGAATTTCATTTGATTTTAAGGAACTTCAAAGGATTTTTAAAAGAGTTCGAAATAGCTACAAGTTTTACTTTTTCAAACCGGTTTATCTAAATTTGCTCATATGGTAAGTAATCCATGCCCTTAAGGATTTTTAAGAATTTTCACAAGATTTCAAGGGATTTTTAAGAGTTTGAAAGAGATATGCAAAGGATGTTCCAAAGATTTCTATAAATTTCACAAGATTTCAAAACATCAGATTTTAAGTCACGTTAAGGAATTTCAAGGGATTTTAAGAAATTTCAAGTGAAGTCAAGTGATTGTAAGGAATTTCAATGGATTTCTAAAGAATTCAGGAGAATGTAAGGATTTTCAAGAGATTTCATGACATTTTAAGTGATTTTAAGAAACTTCAAAGAATTGATTCTAATGTGGAGGAAATCAAATGAAATCCCTTAAAATCCCTTAAAATTATTTGAAAATTCTTTAAAATCTTCTGTAAATGTCTTAAAATCGTTAAAAATATTTCAAAAACCGTTGTAGTTGATTAAAATCTCTTGAAATCTCTTCAAATTAAAATCAGTTAAAATCAGTTAAAATGTCCTCAAACCTTGTGAAATCTCTGAAAAAACCTTTTGATAATTCTTTTCAACTCTTTTAATAATCCCTTTGAATCCATAAAATCTTATGAAATTTCTGGAAATCCTTTTAAATTTCCTAGAGTCACTTGAATATTAGTTAAAATCCCTTGAAATACTTAAAAAAAATTTATATTGCTTTAAAATCTTGAAACTCATCCGAATTCTTTTAAAATTCTTTTAAAAAAGCTTTAAAATCTATTGAAATACCATCAAATTCCTTAAAATCTTTTGAAATCCCGGGCAACACTGATTAAATTTCTGCTAGTAAATAAATAAAAATTTTGAGTTTTGGAACCTTTTTTTTGATATTTTTATTCCAATAAATGTAAAAAAATCGTCAGACTATACACCCAGAAATCAGTTTCTTTAAATCAAAGAAACATTTCTTTGAATTAAATAAAGTTTTTTTGATTCAAAGAAATTTTCTTTAATTAA